>CM061040.1:103127275-103249775 GCA_030762985.1 Adelphocoris suturalis
AATAGATAATGTTGCCAAAAACAGCGGCAATTTATTGGCCAAGAAATATAAGGAGGACCTAAGAAATGCTATAACGGGAATAACCAGGATTTTTAATGCTTTAAAAAAAGAAATCCTGGAAAAGCCCACCCCCGATCGGCAGCCTTCTGTTGTTGTGAGGCGTACCTACGGGGAAGTTTTAAAGGGCGATCCGCAAAAGTCCCTCAATAAGGAGTTACCGCAGCCTTCTTTTCGTCTTGTTGTTAAACCCAAGGTGCCAATGAACTCGGAAGAAACACGGAATTTAATTAAATCATCAATAGATCCGGTAGAATTGAAAGTCGGTATTAGCCGTATGACGTCATCTCGAGATGGAGCGATCATGGTCCAGTCAAATAGCAAACAAGAGTCGGACCTGATTGTCTCTGCCATCAACACAAAATGTCAAAATTCCCTTAATGCAGCTTCCGTGCCCAAGCTCCGTCCGCGGTTGATTATTTATAATATCCCGTCGGAAGTAACAAAGGAAAATGCGGCTGAGATTATACGAAATCAGAATGAGGGGCTTGTGGGGATGACGATTATTTTGAAATCAAGGCTCTACTTACCGGGGGACCAGCGAAGGACCGTCGAAGTTTGGTAGTGGAGGTTGATCCGAAGCTTCGATGGAGGATGCTTAAATCAAAACTTAAAATTCGGTTCTCAATGTGTTCTGTTGCTGATAACATCTTTTTGCGGCGATGCTTTCACTGTTCACAGTTTCACGGAGGTCGGACTGACGCTTGTAGAGGGAGATTGACTTGTCCCGTATGTGCTCTAGAGCATAAGTATTCGGAGTGCACTTATAAATCGGACCGTAACAGTCATAAATGCGTCAACTGCTTTAATCATAACTCCCGGTTGTCAAGAAATGAAATAAAATTCGACCACAAACACAGCGCGTTTGACCGCAACTGCCCGTCTTATCAAGCCGGTGTCAACAGAATGCAACAGCTGATTGATTATGGAAGTAACGATGCCAGTCAATAGATCGCCCCACAGTTCCCTCGGTATATCATGCGGACAGCTCAACCTTCAACGCAGTCAAGCAGTGAGTGGTTGCCTAACCGAGGTAATTATACGGCGCAAAATTCAACTCTTGACCCTTCAAGAATTATATTGTAGGGGGTCGGTGATTTCTGGTTTGAAAAAGGAATGGAGGGTTTTTAAGGCAGGTGAGGGTCGTAAAAGGGCGGCCGTTATGGTTGTGGATCCAAGTTTAGATGCAGTACTCCTAACAGAATTTTCTGATGAGGATATGGTAGTAGTAGAAATTACGTCGCCGACTGGGCTCTCTTTTCTAATTGTTAGCGCCTATTTTGATGGAAATCGTAACGTGGAAGTTGACTTACTGAAGATTTCTAGATTACTACAAAATGCAAAACAACAAAAAGTAATTTTTGGAATAGATTCAAACAGTCGCTCTATTTCCTGGTTCGACTCGATTACAACACGTAGAGGCGAGGCTGTGGAGGAGTTCATATCAGCGGAATCATTGTATCTAATGAACATCAACGACGGGAGGCCAACTTTTGAGACTAGAAATGGGTGTAGCTGGATTGATTTGACTCTCTGCACAGCACCCTTTGTGCCATACTTGACCAACTGGATGAATGAAGATGAAGAGATTTCCGACCATAAATTGCTGACATTCAAAATTGGTCGTGGGGAGGAGGTGGTGCCTTCGGTTGAAACCTTGACACGTTTTAGTGTCAAGGAGGCTGATTGGCAGAGATTTGAGACGGAGCTTTTGGGACGGATGACAGAGATTTGTGGAAATCATGACGGCCATGCCTCGGTGGAGGGGGTGATTCCCGATGATCGAGTGGCGGCTTGGTTCAGAGCGGAGGCGGATTTGGAGGCAGCAGTGGAAAGATTTGTTGATGGAGTTGTTGATGTTTGTAGGTCTGCTATACCTGTTAAAGCAGCTGGTGTTTTCCCTTCTATGAAGAAGTCGGTGCCGTGGTGGTCTCATGAGTTGACGGTATTAAGGAGAGAACTGCGGTCAGCACGTCGTTTATTTCAAAGGACAAGAAACAATCCAATTTTGCGGGAGCATCGGAGGCAGGCATTCTGGGACCTCAAGCTTATTTTCAAACGACAGGTCAAGCAGGCTAAGTTTGATTCATGGAAGGATTACTGCAGTGCGGAGGGGACCCAGATGACGTGGGGGCCAATTTACAAGGCAGCTGCTGGTAAGAAGAGAACTGCCCTTGAGGTAACAACCCTGCAGGGAGCCAATGGTGAATTTACGGAGGGACTGCAGGACACGCTTGAGCTAGTGATGGAGTCATGTGTACCTTCTGTGAGGGTGCCACACTCTGAGCATGATGAGCGTGTCCAGGTGGAGGCAAATGCATATGTGGGTGAGGTTGATGACATTCCTTTCACAGTGTCAGAGGTGAGGGCTGTCGTGCATGGATTTGCAGCAGGAAAGTCCCCTGGGGAAGATAGCATTACATCAGAGATTCTGCAGCAGGTGTTTAAAACTTTTCCAAAAGCCATGACAGAAATGTATTCAGAATGCCTCAGACGAGGAGTCTTCCAACGGGGATGGAAGCAATCAAATATCATTTTGATTACTAAACCCGGTAAAGAAAGAAGCCATGACCCAGCTAAATACCGGCCTATAAGTCTCCTCCCGCTTTTTGCAAAGGTGTTGGAGAAGCTCATGATTGGCCGTATCATGCATGACCTTCGGTGTAGAGGGAAGATCTCGGGGAGGCAATTTGGGTTTCAACCCCAAAAAAGTTCTGTTTCAGCACTTCAAAAGGTGAAGGAATGCATAAATGGCGCACTAGGCAGGAGGGAGTTTGCATTGGCGGTCTCACTTGATGTTAAGGGGGCTTTTAACGGTGCATGGTGGCCAGCCATATTGAAGAACATGGCGGACATGGGATGCCCCCAAAACCTTTTTAGACTGGCGAGGGCTTATTTTTCCAACCGCGGTGCTGCACTGCGAACCCCATCAACCATGGTAAGGAAGGAGCAGGAAGTGGGATGCCCTCAGGGATCATGTTCTGGTCCGGGGTTCTGGATCATCCTCTATAATTCGCTTCTTGAGTTGCCCTTTGAGGAGGGAGTGGAGGCTTTTGCATATGCAGACGATCTTCTCCTTGTGTGTTCAGCCAAAAATGAATATGAGTTAGAAAGGCGTGCTAACATGGCTCTTTACATGGTGGAGAAATGGGCCTGGGAGAACAATCTGGATTATAACCCCCAGAAGACCCAAGTGCTGCGAATTGCAAGGAGGCGGATGAGCCGAGACCTGGGTATTTATCTACTCGGTGTGAAACTTCAGTTTGTTGAACAACTCAAGTACTTGGGGGTTATGTTTGATGGTGCCATGCGTTGGACCGGCCATATAAAATATGTGTGTGGTAAGGCATCACAGCTTATTAACACCTTGTCGCGGGCAGCCAAAATGTACTGGGGCCTGGGGTCAGAGGCCTTGGGTGTCATCTATAGGGGAGCTATTGTCCCAATCATCACCTATGCGGTCCCCATATGGGGAGAGGCACTGGAAATTCGCCGCAACATAGATACCCTACGTAGAGTTCAGCGACTGATGCTGCTCCGGATGATCAGGGGAGTTAAAACGATTTCCTTCCACGCTTGTTGTGTAGTTTCCGGGATGAAGCCCATCGATATTGAGGCGAGGGAGATGGTTGACATTCACCAGGGTTTGTCTGTTAGTACGGTGGAGAAACCCCTGCCCCCTGAAAGATGGCCACATCCGGCGACAGTAGCTGATGCTGATGTACAGCTGGGAGAGGATACAGATCAGGCCTTTGTCATTTATACAGACGGCAGTCATATGGGTGATGGCAGGGTCGGCTGTGCTTTTGTTGTCTATGGCAGGCATGGCGACCCTATTTTCAGGCAGCTTTTCAGACTCGGTGAGTTGTGTTCTAACAACCAAGCTGAGGCACTGGCGATTTTAAGGGCCCTAGAGTGGCTGTCACGGCAGGTGGTGAGGGTGTCGAACCGGGAGGCAGTAGTCTACACGGACAGTCGGGTTTCCTTGGACATGCTGGCGGATCACGGGAATCATCTGCCGTTAATCGAGCAAATAAGGAAGCTCATATTCCAGCTTAGGGAGGAAGGAGGATGGAAGGTAGGGGTGAAGTATACTCGAGCGCACGTTGGAACTGCAGGGAATGAAGAGGCGGACTCCAGTGCAAAGGATGCAGCTATGAGCGGTGACCTTCCGATTGCCTACTCCCTTGTACCCAAATCTAGAGTGAAGCGAGATTGCAGGGATACTAGTATCCAGCTATGGGATCAGATGTGGAGAGGAACAGCAGACGGCAGAAGAACAAGGGCCTTCTTTCCAACGATTGGAGATCGCCTGCGTGTCGATCTTCCCATATCATGGAGACTGACTCTTTTATTAACAGGGCATGGAAGAGTTCGGGAGTACCTGCATCGATTCAACCTGGCTGATGATGCTTCATGCTCGTGTTCGGGTGAAGTGCAGGATTGGGAGCACCTCCTGCTTCGATGTGGACATTTTGAGCGGCAGCGGTCTCGTTTGGAGCGTAGGTGTGTTTTGGGAAGTGGAATGTGGCCAATGTCAATGAAAGATTTAGTTTTGGAACATCTGCAGGCAGATGTCACACACACACACACACACACACACACACACACACACACACACACACACACACACACACACACACACACACACACACACACACACACACACACACACACACACACACACACACACACACACACACACACACACACACACACACACACACACACACACACACACACACACACACACACACACACACACACACACACACACACACACACACACACACACACACACACACACACACACACACACACACACACACACACACACACACACACACACACACACACACACACACACACACACACACACACACACACACACACACACACACACACACACACACACACACACACACACACACACACACACACACACACACACACACACACACACACACACACACACACACACACACACACACACACACACACACACACACACACACACACACACACACACACACACACACACACACACACACACACACACACACACACACACACACACACACACACACACACACACACACACACACACACACACACACACACACACACACACACACACACACACACACACACACACACACAACACACACACACACACACACACACACACACACACACACACACACACACACACACACACACACACACACACACACACACACACACACACACACACACACACACACACACACACACACACACACACACACACACACACACACACACACACACACACACACACACACACACACACACACACACACACACACACACACACACACACACACACACACACACACACACACACACACACACACACACACACACACACACACACACACACACACACACACACACACACACACACACACACACACACACACACACACACACACACACACACACACACACACACACACACACACACACACACACACACACACACACACACACACACACACACACACACACACACACACACACACACACACACACACACACACACACACACACACACACACACACACACACACACACACACACACACACACACACACACACACACACACACACACACACACACACACACACACACACACACACACACACACACACACACACACACACACACACACACACACACACACACACACACACACACACACACACACACACACACACACACACACACACACACACACACACACACACACACACACACACACACACACACACACACACACACACACACACACACACACACACACACACACACACACACACACACACACACACACACACACACACACACACACACACACACACACACACACACACACACACACACACACACACACACACACACACACACACACACACACATCCAGACAGACAAGGAAGAAAAGTTGTTCAGAATGGTCTAAAACGCCAGTGGACATTTTTATTATGGAGCCAAAAAATGTTTCATCTCCCAAAAGAGAAAACAACGCTTCCACTACAAGTAATAAACCTGGTGGCGTTTAGTGAAAATTCCATTGGAGTTATATCAGCTGATGCGATCGCGGTAGTTACAAGTCGATTTTCGCTATATTCCTCCAGTTATGATTTGCTCCCATGTTGTTAATTTTTTTTTCTTACTTTTTTAATTGCCAAACTTCTAGCGTCAAGTGAGAGCGAATGGATAAATGTACAGTGACCTGGGTGGTTCCCGATCCTTGAAGTTTTTGCAATTTCGGATTTACAATGTTTCAGCCCTAATTTACTTCCCTTTACGGCTGAACTAAATTGATGTCGAAGTTCCTGGCACATCCTTGACCAATATACGATTTTTAAGCCTAACTTTGGTCCAGTAGTTTGGGTGGTATTATCATCATTAATATCAGCGCTTGTTGTAATTGTGAACATCATTACTTGTAGTTAAGACGCTTAACTACTTAGTTTCCCAAAAGTTACTTCAGGTTAAACTGTTCTATTATTCATTACAATTTAATTCACAAAGAATTCATCATGAAAAACCTACTCCGCTCCGATAAAGTGCAAGCAGATCCAAATGCTCCAGACTCAGATCAACCATGGACATACTGGTATCGAACTCTGGAAAACTACATGGCAGCAACTGCTGAAAATGAAGATGACAACGAAGTAAAACTTTCGATTCTCATAAACCATCTGACACCTAACCTTTACATGCACATCACTGAATGTCTCACGTACGCTGAAGCAATTGAAACCCTGAAACCTCTGTTTATAAAACCTAAAAGTGTCATATTTGTTCGTCACCAACTTGCGACTCCGAAGCTAAGAGCTGATGAAACTGTAGATCAATATTTCGTTGCTCTCCATGAACTAAGTAGGGATTGTAATTTCACATCAGTTTCAGTAGAAGAGGATAAGGCTCAGTATATTCGTGACGCTTTCATCAGGGGGTTGTTCAATCCTTCAATGGGGCAAAGGCTTTTGGAAAACAAAACTCTAACATTTAATGATGCAAAATCCCAAGCAGTTACTCTAGAATCAGCATTGTTACAGGCAAAATCAAATGAACCCTCCACATAAATAAGTCACGCAATTACAGACCACACTCCTCGTGGAAAATGCTACTATGCTGCTGTTTCGTCATTCTAGATCAGAGTGTCCCGCACAGGCTGCTAAATGTTGGCTGTGTGGCAAGATTGGCCACTTTTCCACTGTGTGCCGATCGGTGAGCAAAGAACCTCAGCTTCAGCAGTTTCATAGCAGGGAAATGAACTAGAACAGTCGTCATCAGCATCATTATTGCCTGCAGCTGCTCCAGCCTGGAGAAAAGCTACAGTGATTGCTAAAGTGAACGGAATTCCATCTGACTGCTTAATTAATACATGAAGTTCAGACAGCTATATAAACTTGGCATTTGCACAGACAAACAAGTTCACATTCCAGCCTGTCAATGGCCTCCACTGCTTTACATGCATCACTAAACAAGTGCTGTTTTGTCAAAATGGAACTCTCAGGAAATTTCTATACTATCCTCCGACTGCTAGTTCTCCCCAATCTGAGTTCTGACATATTAGTTGGGCATGATGTCTTTCAACAACATTCACTGGTCAACATCTCGTTTGGGGGTCGGAAAGCACCACTCTCAGTTTGTGCCCTCGCGGCAGCTACAGTCCCTCAAGCAAAATTGTTCTCCAACTTGACTAAGGACTGCAGGCTAACCGCAACCAAGTCCAGGAAACGTCTGGAATGCGAAGAAACATTCATTGATCGGGAAGTTCAGTAGCTGCTAACAGAGGGATTCATTGAGCCCAGTCATTCGCCTTGGAGAGCTCAGGTTATTATAGTTGAAGGTAACATAAGAAAAAGCCTTTTGTTCGGATTATTCAAGGGCCATCAACCGTTTTACTCTTCCTGACGCTTACCCGGTTCCAAACATCGATGCTTTAGTGAGAAACTAGCTAAATATTCATATTTCAGCACTGTAGACCTCAAAGTGCATACCAACAAATACCGATTTGTGAACAAGACAAACCATATACAGCATTTAAGGCCAGAGGACAGTTGTACCAATTTCGTAGAATCCCTTTCGGTGTTACAAATGGAGTCTCTGGGTTTCAGTGCGTCATCAAAGACATCATCTGCAAGGAACGTTTGGAAGGAACATTTGCATATTTGGACGATGTGACAATTTGTGGAGCTATACAAGAGGAACATGATACAAACCTGGACAAGTTCATGACAGCTGTTACTGACTATGGTCTAACTATCAACAAAGATAAATCACACTTCTCCCTCCGAAACATCCACACATTAGGGTATGAAGTTGAAAATAACATCATCCGTCCAGATCGAAATCGCATGAAACCGCTCTTGAATTTACCTCTTCCAGAATACACAGCTGCAATACAAAGAGAGTTGGTTTTTTTGCATATTATTCTCGCTGGATTCCGAGGTATTCCGAAAAACTCCAGCCGCTACTGAAGTGCAGGACGTTCCCACTCGCAGAGCAAGCACACAACGCTTTCAAAGATCTGAAGCAACTGATCACAAAGGCTTCAGTTGACAGCTTGGATCCTGATGAACTACTTACAGTAGAATCGGGCGCATCATGGGATGCTATAGGAGCCACACTCACACAGCGCAGTCGCCCTGTCGCCTTTTTCTCAAAGACTTTATTAGATTCAGAGAAAATACATTCATCAGTCGAAAAAGAGGCTTATGCCGTCGCAGAAGCTGTAAGAGAATTTTCTTTTAGGGAAGCACTTCCGACCCCTCACAGATCTTCAATTTTCGATTCAAAAATTGCCAACAAAATCAAAAATGAAAAGATAACTAGATGGCGTTTGGAGTTAGCTAGTTTCAAGTTTGATATTGCGTACAGGCCTGGCGAGGAAATGCTGCAGAAGACGCACTCTCAAGAATCTGTTCTTCATTGTCTCCAGCATCACTGTCAGAAATTCACAGTGCACTCTCACCCTGGAATCACAAGAATGCTGCACTGGGTACGAGCTAAAAATCTTCCTTTTTCACTTGAGGATATATTAGAAAAACAGTCAATTCATGCAAAGTTTGAGTTGAACAAAAGCCTCGTTTTGTGCGATTTAAAGGTCATGTCATCAAAGCGATCGCTCCATTTGATTGACTGAACATTGATTTTAAAGGGCGCTGGCCTTCATCAACACCAAACAAACACATTCTCACGGCAGTTGATGAATTCTCCCGTTTCCCCATAGCTTTTCCATGTAGCCATATTTCGTCATCTACAAACATCAAACACCTCCTTTCAGTATTTCATATTTTTGGAAAACCAGCATACATACACTCGGATAGAGGATCAGCACTGATCTCGCAAAAACTGAAAGTGTTTCTTTCTGCAAACGGTGTGTCTACAAGCAGAACGACGCCATATAATTCCCAAGGAAATGGTCAAACGGAACGGTACAATGGAATTATATGGAAAACTGTGCAGCTAGCTCTTAAAAGCCGGAATATGAAGTCAACACAATGGCATCTTGTGCTGGATGACGCCCTCCATTGCATCCGCTTCCTATTGTGTACTACTAATAATGCCATACCCCCTGAACAAATGTTTGTAAATCAGAGACAATCACATCACCGATCAGCAATGGCGTCATGCCTACTGACTCCTGGTCCTGTCTTGATGAGAAGATTTTATCGGCAGTCAAAATACGAACCTCTAGTGAAGGAAGTGGATCTTCTCGAAGCAAATCCCGAATTTGCGTTCGTGAGGCTTTGAGATGGACGAGAAACGTCTGTCTCTCTTCGTCCCCTCGCTCCTTGTGCTGAACAAATTCATGCCATTGACCCATGATCCTTTCGAACAACCTTACCACTTAACTCTCCCGAATCTACCGGCACACCAGCTCAAAATAGTACTCCATTTCCACTTGTGGAGGAAGCCGATCTAAGCGAATCTAATATTCCATACAATCGAAGAATGCTCAACGTCCAGTAGCAAACCGCCCAACCCCAACTCCTAGACCTGAAAGACACCGTCGCCCTCCTGCTTATCTGCAGGATTACCTGTCCTCTATGAGGGAGTGAATGTGGTATTATTATCAACGCTTGTCTTAATTATGAACATCATTACTTGTAGTTAAGACGCTCATCTACTTAGTTTCCAAAAAAATTACTCTGATTCTTGATAATTGTATTCTTGGTGAATTCAGGTTAAACTACTATACTATTCATCACAGGGAGGGGCGGGAGGGGTTAAAAATTTTCTTGGTCAATTGAAGAGGTTCATTACTCAAAATTATAAACCAAAAAGAGGTTTTATCATAACTTGTGCTTCATCAACGGATGAGGCACTGCGGTACCTACGTGTTATTCCACTGCACTCTAATGCTAATTTATAAATGTTGGGATTGGTACAGATTGTTGGAATTTCGCTATATTACATTGCATTAAATTTCTACGTTGTATATCCAGTGGCTGGTCCTAATTTTGTAACTTTATAACGTATGGATAGGCGTTGGACAATAGTTCTGCACTATCGATAGAACGGTTAATGGTATTAGCCAAAGCTTGCTCTTGAGTTAGGACGCTTCACACAGATATATCGTATTCATGAATGCTCCAGATTCGTTGAAGAGTGACCTTTCCCAAACAATTGAATTTCGGTCAAGTGTCTCCTAATCCATTGATTTCAAGAGATTGAGCAAGGGGGGACTGATGGCGTTAGATGTTATATGATGTTCCACAAGAAGAAATTTTTTTTAGAGGGATGAAAAATGGGACAGTTGAGTTTCCCTAACAACGATGAATTTTAAACCAAGCTATTTTTTATGTGAAAATTATGGAAATTCTAATGGTGTTGATGTCGTGGTGCCTATCATTACAAGAATAATTTTTTCTAATGACAAACACCTAACAGACGTGTTTATTAATTTATCTAGTGAAGATTGCCCGAATTAGCAAATCTAGATAATATCAATGAACATTCAACTCAATTGGTTATATAACGATAAAAACACAATTAGAATAAAAATTTGAAATCGTAAACGTTATCAACGAAAATAGGACATAGAAAATATAATAGGAACGGTGCAAATTATTACACAAATGATGTACGTAATATCAGCCGAGGACTCTCTGGCGAGGCTGATTGATTTTCTAAGCCACCTACTGAAATACATCAACTGTAACTGTGTTAGAACAAAACCCATAAATAAAGGTACATTTAAATCAATATGTAGGTATTGTCATTAATTTTAGCACGAGTACATAATAAATATAATGATATCACCAAGAACGAAGGAGCAGTGAACGCTTGCAGGGAGAGTAAACACGGAAAATTAGGTCGCGCTGTGTCATGTCATCACAATCCTCATTACGACATTTCTATTTCTATTTTCTATAGCAAATACGAGTATTATCGGCTTAGTTGACTCGAAACCAATGGAACTAATTTTGAAATAATGGGAAATACTTACGTGCTGTTCTCAAACAAAATGAAACGCCATTGCCTTTTGCGTCCAAATTCTGGAATCTACTGATATATTCACTTCTTTCGTTTCGAAAGCCTCGAGTCTTTACTAAGAGTATGAACTGACGGTAGGTATATTAAACGAAGTCACATTTTTATACCTCTCATTCAACTGATTACTACTGTTCATCAAAGTAAAGAGTAATAAATAGAAGAAAACGAAGTGTCAACAATACCAAACCAAATAACAAAATCACCAAAAAAAAAAGTTATGGAGTATTGACTGCCTTGCAGAAATCTATATACCTAGTAATAGTAAATCGTCATGTATGAATAGAAAGTCGGCGGAGGTAACTGCTGCAGGCGTTTAGGCGGACGCTCAGGAAACCGATACATTGTTAATTTTTTTAAAACCGTAAGTACTCTCAAAATAGCTTTAAAAAAAATTTACTTATAAATTCCATTCACTTATAATTGAAAATTTATTTTAAAAATGTCTGGAAGTTCCTCAATGAGGAACTACGATACCTATATTATAAATTGTATTTGTCGTATGTTTCAGGTGAGTAAATTACTACACCTCCAAGCTAAGCTGGATTATTGAAGGTCAGAAACTGTTTGTTTTTGTAAAAAACAATTTTTTCCTTCTTATTTTCACATTCCCATTCAGCCGAAAATTCCCATTTAACAATTGAAAAAAATAAATTAAATAAAATAAAATACAATAAAATAAATAAACAATTATTCAGTTTTGTGAGTGTTTTGAGAACATGAATCTTTGCCAATGTTTTGGATATTTTATTATTCCTGTTCAGATTCGCTCGTTGACAAAACACTTTTCCTTTTAATGGATGCTACAGAATGTTGCAAAGTTGTGGGTGTCCTTATAGCATAACTTATTTGAACGAAACAACTTTGAAATTAAATATCGACTGGGAAAACAATCAAAAAGTTGACAAAGGGACTCAACATTATGCCAATCGCTTTTACCAGAAACAATAATAAAGTTTGACATTTTTAGATAAGAAGTTTACCGGCAAGGAATTTCTAATTCTGATTGAAAAACGCTGCAAATTATCACACAAAGGTTTATTATTTATGCATTAGATATCTCTTTTACGCAGATCATTGGTCTACAATTATTTTGAGCACCATATATATCTAGTAAATCATCAAGATTTGTCGCATTGTGCCTAACAGAAGGGTTGAAACCTTTACTGCCCAGGACCCCACAGTTTTATAGTAGGTGAACGTTGAAAAAATTTCTAAAAATGTCGAAACAAAAAAACTTAGTTAAACGGCAGGTCGAAAAGGAAAGAAATTAGCCTCAGAAACCCCTTCTCAGCTATTCAGTGTGATCCTTGGAACCTCGTAATTGTTTTTGAGGTGTCCCGAACGAGCTCCGATAATTTTCAGCAACGTGAGTCGATTAGGAAAGAAATTAGCAAAAGGGGGTTCCAAAGCTGATCAGAATAATATCAGAACTGAGAATATTACAGCAATATAAACTGACCAGGTGACTCAAAGTGTATCGCCGAGAAGTTTCAACGGCACTTTGTTTGCGCGCAAATTGAAAAGAACCAGAACTTTTTGATCAATCTTTACATACACGTATCAAAAAGCGTTCAATTCAAGGAATTTCAAAACGAATTTGATCAACGACGCACTGGTCTATAATTATCTCCATGTACTTAGACTGGCTCACTTGTTCGGTGGAAGGACATTCACAGTTCACTTGGCAGTTTTTATTTTGGTGACAAAAAATTTTACCTATGTTCGGAACCGATGAGGCAAGCCAGGAGAAGGCCATAAAATTTGTTTTACTAAAGTTTAATTTCAAATTTATTGATTTCAACCATTGGTTTTATTTGGTCAAATCAAATAGTATATTTTGTCAAAACATGATTGAATGCAGGACAATCGTCAACATAATTCGTAGTCATATTAACTTTCTATTGAAGTTTGAAAAAGATGCCTGTAAATTTGGACTTCGAAATTATTCATGATTACCGGTTCCTACCCAACCTATTATTGAGTCCCTAATAATTTGTGCAAATTATTGCACGTGTTTGGAAAAATACACTTCGTGATTGTTCCTTGATGTGATAACTTTTGTTCTTCCTAAATACTCTGCTAAAGTGTAATACTTGTAGGTACGTCCACAACAGGTATTTTCCACAGGTTATAGGTACCAGTCACACTTCTTACTGCTTGTTTACTAGGTCGTCTTGATGGATCTGAAGCTGCAGGTCGAAAGGCTCGAAGGAGCCGAAGATTGGTCTAGGTGGAAGCGTGAAGTTGTTTTGCTCCTTCGACACAAGAAGGTGTTCGACGTGGTTGGTGGTAGGTTTCAGGAACCTACGGAGCCAGTCGCGGAGGAAGGACAAGAGTTGGGAGAGCAGCAGAGAGCGGCATACCAGGCGGAACTCGATAGATTTGAGGAAAACGATACCCTGGCGCAGTTGATCCTTTTCAAGAGTTTGGGGAAAGGTAATGCTGAAATTGTGAACACCTGCAAAATTGCGAGAGAAATCTGGCTGAAGCTCTTGGCGATTTATGAGCAGAGCTCTGGACAACAACTCGATAGGCTTCTGGAACAGTTTTTCAATTATGCAAGGGATCCTGCCGAGGACATAGCATCACATGTAGCAAAAATACAGAAACTGTTCACAGAAGTGAATGAAGAACTCGATAGGTTGACGTCCAAGACGATGCCAGATCTCGTCCTTATGAGTCGGGTGATGTCCACACTGCCTGGTGAATATTTCGAGTTCAAGAGTGTGTGGGAGTCAGTTCCACACGAAAGCCGCACGCTGGAGAAACTCACGGAAAGGCTAAGACTGATAGAGATGAGGCTCCCGGGCAAACAGGGGAGTGCTGAATCAGCGTTTCTTGGACGAACAAAGAAGAAGCCGAAGCCTAAGTGTGAACCTTCGAAGAAGCGTGGATCTGACTGGCAACCAAAATGCTACAGATGTGGGTTGCTGGGTCATTTGGCTCGACAATGTGACCAACCGAAGAGAGCTGCCACGACTGACAATAAGCCTGACCGAGAACCCCATGATGGAACTGCACTCAGAAATGAGGCGTTTGTAAGTGAAACTTACGTGTGTCAGTCATCAAGTGAGTCAAGGTCGTGGATTGCTGATAGTGGGTGTTCGGAGCATATGACTTTCGTAAGGGACCACTTTGTAACCTTCGAAGAATTTGACCGCCCACGGGAAGTTTTTGTAGGCAACGACGATGTTATCTACGGATATGGCCGAGGAGCCATTCGAGTTGAGATGCAAGTCGATGGGAAATGGGTGGAAAACCACCTCAGATCTGTGTGGTTTGTTCCGAAAATTGGTAGGAATCTACTGTCAGTGGGTTCGGTTGTGAGCAAAGGTTTCGTATTTACAGCAGACGGAAGAAAGTGCGCTTTCACAAAAAGCGGGAAAGTCTTGGCTGTGGGGGAGACGACTGCGAACAACATATATAACATGAAAATGCGAACTGTAGTGCCACAACTGCCAGCTCATGCATTGTTGACTGTCTGGAACGAGAAACTACAGTTATGGCATGAAAGACTTGGACATCAGAATAAAAGGTATGTTGTTGGCTTCCTGAAGAGCAGGGGTCTAGAGGTGAAACTAGACAATGCGTTGTGTGAAGCTTGTGTCCTGGGAAAAATTTCTCGGAAGAGCTTTGGGGACAGGAGGAAGTATCGCCCTAAAGAAGCTGGGGGACAGATCAATGTGGATGTGTGCGGTCCAATGGAAGTGGATTCGCTGGGTGGAGCCAGGTACTATGTTCTATTCAAGGACGATTTTACACGGTACCGGAGGGCATTCTTTCTGAAGAAGAAGTCTGAGGTTCCAGAGACATTGAAAAAGTTCCTGGCTGAAGCTGAAGTTGCCGGACATAAAGTAAAACAAATTTTGAGTGACAACGGAACAGAAATTGACAATGCACAAGTCAGGAAGATATTGGAACTGAAAGGAATCACTCATCGGTTCAGTATGGTGTACACGCCTCAACAAAATGGGGCAGCGGAGAGGGATCATCGTACTCTTTGCGAATGTGGGTTGACTATGATGCTAGGGGCGAAACTGAACAAGTCCCTATGGGCCGAAGCAGTCAACACGGCGGTGTACATCTTGAATTTGACAGGTCCTTCTTCGGTGGAAGGGAAAACGCCATATGAGTTGTGGTTCAATAGAGAACGTGCACCGATCGATCAACTCAGAGTTTTTGGGACGGAGTGTTATGTTCAGATTCCAATCGAGAAAAGAAAAAAATGGGACAAAAAGGCCATTGAGGGATTTTTGGTTGGATACTGCGATGTCAAAGATGGATATCGAGTATGGATACCTGAGAAAAGGGTCGTGATAACCAGCCGAGATGTGGTCTTTAAGAATGAGCCTTTGTTTCCTACTACGCAGGCCAAAGCCGAGGAAGAAGAGAAACGTGACTTAGAGAACGAAATCGAAATCAAAGCGGGGGAGCAGATCCCTCCAGCTCCGGTGTGTCCAATTCAAATTGATGAGATCACAAGCCTAGACTTGCCGCCTGAAACTGTAGAAGAGGAAAGTAGGACAATCGATCTTCGGGACCGAAGTCTTTTACGGCCTCCAGAGAGGTACGGTCAATTTATTTCATTGAATTTGGAATGCAACGAGCCAGCGACTGTGAAAGAAGCCATGACTAAGAAAGAAGCTGTTCAGTGGAAAGCAGCCATGAACGAAGAGATGAAATCATTGGCTGAAAACCATGTGTGGGAGCTTGACCAGTTGCCTCCTGGGAAGAAAATGGTCGATAGTCGATGGGTTTTCAACCTGAAAAGAAAATCGAATGGCGACTTTGACAAGTTCAAGGCGAGGTTAGTCGCTAAAGGGTATTCCCAAATTCATGGTATGGACTATGCAGAAACATTCAGTCCAGTTGTCCGGTTTGACACTGTTAGAGCAATTTTCAGTGTCGCAGCAAGCGAGGGACTTGAGTTGATTCAGTTCGACGTAAAAACTGCATTTCTGTACGGTGAGCTGGAAGAAGAAATTTTCATGAGCCAGCCGGAAGGATATCATGACGGGACAAACCGGGTGTGTAGGTTGAAAAGAAGCCTGTATGGGTTGAAGCAGGCGCCAAGGTGCTGGAACAGACGCTTCACAACCTTCATCAAAAGTCAAAAGCTGATCCCAAGTGAAGCTGACACATGTCTGTTTTATCGCCAAAAGGGGGAGAAAAAGTTGATTTTGGCAATATACGTAGACGATGGGCTGCTGTGTGGAAATGACTTGGACGAGATGAAGGGGTTTATGGAAAACCTAAAGAAGGAGTTTCAAGTGACTGAAGGAGCAGTTGAAAGCTATTTAGGAATGCAGATCACACGGAATTCAGATGGCTCAATTTTTCTTTGTCAAGAGCATTATGCGCAGAAAGTGTGTGAAAAGCTGAATATGCAAGACGCAAATCCTGTCGCCACACCAATGGAAATAACAGGACAGGAAGTGAGCAAAGCCGAAAGGCTGGAACATGATGTGCCTTTTCGGTCAGCAGTAGGGAGTTTGATGTATCTGGCAGTAGTCACTCGACCAGATATTGCCTAGACGGTCAACACGGCATCTCAGAAGCTCGCAAACCCAACGACTGCGGATTGGGCGGCAGTAAAGAGAATTTTGAAGTACGTGAAAGGCACGTTGTCGTATGGATTGCTCTTCAAACGAGGTCAGCCAGCAATTCTGGACGCGTACAGTGATGCTGATTATGGGGGTGATGCACTCACAAGACGTTCGGTTTTGTGTATGTACGCGGGAGGACCCGTTTCCTGGCTGAGCCAGAAGCAGAGGTGTGTTGTTCTTTCAACAACTGAAGCCGAATACGTCGCAGCAAGTGAAGGCACTAAAGAAGTGATTTGGCTAAGTCGGCTTATGCATGAGATTGCTAACCTCAAGGAGAAACCAGTGCTGAAGATTGACAACGCGAGTTCCGTGAAACTAGTCAAAAACCCTGAGTTTCACAAACGGACGAAACACATTGAAATCCGATATCACTTCGTCCGTGAGAAATACCTGGAGGGGGTGATCGATCTCGAACACGTCAATGGGGAACAACAAATTGCTGACATCTTCACGAAACCTCTCAGGAGAATACGGTTTGTTTACCTACGGCAACGGATGGGAGTTCAAGTCAACGGTTGACTGTAAACCGGCAACTTTTTGGAGGAAGTATTGAAGTTTGAAAAAGATGCCTGTAAATTTGGACTTCGAAATTATTCATGATTACCGGTTCCTACCCAACCTATTATTGAGTCCCTAATAATTTGTGCAAATTATTGCACGTGTTTGGAAAAATACACTTCGTGATTGTTCCTTGATGTGATAACTTTTGTTCTTCCTAAATACTCTGCTAAAGTGTAATACTTGTAGGTACGTCCACAACAGGTATTTTCCACACTTTCCTGTAGCGAATTTCCTGGAGAGAGGAAAAATAGATTAGTTGAAAAAAATAATAAAATAAAATAAAATGAAATAACAGTGTATAGGCTGGTAATTCACCCGTCTAAAAGGCGACTCGGCCGGGGCATCCCGACCGAGCCCGGAACCAACCCAACATGGCGGCCTCCCGGGGGTGCCCACCTATTTTTAGGTAAGCACCCCATGCTACGATTCATAATTCGCGCAACCGAGCATCACAAGTCGAGACCGCCCCCGAGCCGATCGAGAGCCCCGAGTCTAAACAATTAGCTTGCTACAAAGCCATTCACTCAATAACATACAAAAATTCTAAACAATCACTCATAAAACTTGTATACATTTAAATAAATAAAAATATCTAACAATTAACAAGAATTAACAAGTTAATCATAGTCATTATATATATTTAGAAAGCTAACTCGGATACTTTTATAAAATTCCTCGGTTGCTGACATAAAATTAACAATACCTAATAGATAATAACTATTTAACAGTGAATAAGTAGGGTACAGCGTTCCACTTGTCAAACGATTACAAAGGTTCATTATTGAGAATAAAACCAAAATGGTTTTAAATCGATTGGTGTTTTTGAAATAGGATATAATGTAATACATGATCTTCTTGGTCGGTAACCAATTATTTGTTTAAGCGACTCCGCGAACAAGCAATCTCTATATAAATTGTTACTAACTGATGGATCTTATGATGAAGTAACGTAAGACCATTTCAACAATATCGATTAAATGAAAGAAATTCACGTTTTGTTTTTGTACATAGGTGTAATATTATTTTGGAAGAACGAAAACTGTACTTTTATTCTATTATTATATTAAAAAAAAAAAAAAATCTAAACAACATGCAGATGCATCGGTACATGGATATGTTTATTTTTTCCCCTGTAAAATGTGTTTTTTTTTTCCATTCCATTCACGCAATTTGCCTACAAAAGTGTAATTATAAATATTACAACTTTCCATTGCCTCACTAATTCGTTTGTCTTATTTCTATTCAATATTAGTGAATTCTTTCTAACCCCACGATTGTAGACGCAACATTCAAACGTCACAGCGTATAATAAATGCAAATCACGATCTTTTCATACCAATGATTCGTAATAATTAGTAAATTAGTGACTATAGCTTGCGCTCCCCCCCCCCCCCCCCCTTCTGTTTTGATTCTGGATACGCCCTGAGTAGCAGAACACTTCAGCTATCAAATATCAAATGTTTTAATTTCGGTAGGTAATACAATAAATCTGTATAACAATCTTCAAAATAGTAATAGATAGCTAGGATTTGTCTCAAGTGATTGGATATCAAAAAGAGCTCTAACTTAGGCAAACCATAAAGCTGTGACGAGGGAACGGGAGGGACTCCCTGAGTTATCCCTTCCATGGGTTGTGGCGATTAGCCTGCAACACCCAGAGTATGACATGTCATAAAAGCTAGAGTGCTACAGGTATAACTTCGGAAGCGTAAATTTCATAGAAAGGGTGGTGTACACCCATACCCATACCGGTCCATACCCATTACACATTGCAGTTTCCCAGCCAACGTATTTTTTTAGAATCAACTAGATGCTAAACAGACACCCGAACGGAATATAAAACGAACAAATTTAACGATGAACTTGGTTGAGATTGCACGCTTCTCCCCGTGAATAACATTGTAAAAACGATATAGAATAATGCCGGAGAGAAATTTCTATTGCACCACTGCTCCTTTTTATTGTGAACAAAATGATTGATTGATTCAAATAATGGGCATTATGGCATAAGCAATGCGTCACATTCATAAACCGTGCATGAGTGAACGTAAAGACTCGTTAAATGAACAGTTCATTCTAGTCCCATTAATTCTGTTTGTGTATTCATGTTTATTTATTTATTTTCCCTTATATTTATTCGCTGAATCATTCCCCAAATAATCGTCTCTCTTTAATTGCGTCCCGAGCCGTCCAACCCTCCAAGCAAAGGTGGTGAAAAACTCAGTTCTGAAGCCAAAAAATCTTAAGCGTGAAGAACGAGCCGCCCCCGTGGGAATCAGGGGTCTAAAGTTAATTGACTCAATCAGCGGGTTTTATTTTCTTACACAGCCCTTCAATTCGCTCTCCCTTTTCGTTTCATTATTCCCTTCTTCTTCATGCCTTTTTCTTTGTAGACGAAGGGACCGTTTCACTTTTTCTTCTTTTTTGCGTTCTTTTTATTCATTTTGTAGAAAATTAATTTTCTTGCCCTAATTGTTCTTGGAATCTAGGAGAAAGGGAAGTTGTTGATAATTATTGGAAGGAAGGGACCAACATTTCGGTCGAGTAGCGTAGAAATAATTTCCTCATCGAAATTAATTAGACCACGAGAGGCGAGTGTTTCATACTGTTTGTGTATGAGCTATCGATTTGGTTTGGGATAATCACGAACGGTCCCAAGTGTCTATAATGTGTATTAACCTCACGAATGCGCCGCTAGTGCGCTTTCATTTCTATAAGTAAAATATGCATATGTTGTTTAATGATTATGATTGCAGTAAAACCCAAACCATTGCTTGGGATAATTATCAACATCTCTTCCTTCTCACAAAACATAATCAGTTTCAGTTCAGAATATTGACGATCCATGAATCGTACTCTCATTCGACGCCGAGCTCTATTTTGCACCTTTACAAGAAAATGCAGCTTTTTCACTGATGAATTCCGCATCACAAGTATTCACGTGCATATAAAAATTAAAACACATTTCAAAATATTCAGTTTGAGGCCTATAAGGTCATGAGCACATCGATCAGAGGGGAAACGGAGCGGTTACCTTTGTCTGTACGATGTAATTGACCCCGAGTTTCGGTGGTGCCAAAGCCTCGATTCCTCATAGGTCTCCCAAAATTCTACTCATTCATGCTAGCATAAATGTTATTTGAGTACAAAACAACTGTATTTATTGTGAAACAAATTAATTTTATTTATCTACTTTCACGATGTAAACAAACACACTTTTATTTTGCTTCTATTCCTTTTGGCTTAATTGTGTGTTTTGGTTAATTACTTGCAATAATGGACCCATTTAATCGACCTTAAAAAAGAAAAAAGTAAGCTACGTATAATCATAAAATTACAAATTATTACTCAACGGTTTATAATTTCTGAGTAGATAGCCCTTTCACGCAATCACTGGTCTATAATCATTGAACCTCGTGTATAGTAGTATTTATTAACGAAACCCGGAACTTCGCCCCTCGCAAATGGGTTCTCTCCATTACGCTTTTTAGTAAATTGAGAAAAAAAAAAAAAAAAAAACAATTTTCAACAAAGTCATAATCCCTCTTTGTAGAAGGGTTGCATACACTGAATATTGATTTCAAAATATGTTTGATTTTTGCGGATGAAATTTCAGTTGGTTGATATGAAAATAAATCAGTCTCAGAGAACCCTCAGATGATTAGTTTTCTTCCTTATTTAGTAACATTGTTTTCAAGGCGTTCCAAAGGCACTCCATTCCATATTTCAGTACCGTAATGTTTACCAGAACAGAAATTAGCCTTTCAGTCCTTCAGTTGATCAGGACGACTCAGAGCCTCGTAATTGTTTCGAGGTGTCTTAATGAAGTTGCATCTTAAGTTTCAGCACCGTGAATGTAATAGAGAAAGAGTTAGCCTCCCACAGCTGATCAGAGCCCCTCCACTCCATGCTTTGTATTTGTATTGTACATGATAACATTAGATTAATTACTTTCAAGATGCGTAGCAACTAATGCGCAGGACTCTATCTTTTTTATAGTCATTAAAGGAAATATACAATATGCAAATGTAACTGCATAGGGAGGACACCTACCCAGGTGACATTAATTAAATTAAATACTACAATTGCCTAGTCCTTCTGTATCTAACAAGAGCAGACTGAAAATTGATGAGCCGAAATTTGACATAAATTATTTCAGGACCACCAAGCGTAATAGATGCGTTATTTCATTTTTCAGGACTACCTGTAGAGTTCTAAGCTATACCTGACATGAAATCAGGATGAATCCTAATGTTTTTCTGTGTTTACAGAAGGCTAGAAATCATAATACAAATGATAGTAGAAAATAGTACAAAAATACACCCGTTCAGAGTTTTCTGAATCTTCGAATGAATGTTTATTGACATCAGAAAATTAATAGGTACTAAGTAAACTAAAAAACCATATGAGAAAATAATTATCGGAGTACTTCAACACCCTCCCTCGCTAATTATTTTCGAAAGTCCCATTTTTTTCGTCAACTCGAAATGACAAGGCTGATGAAGGGGTTTCGTCAAAATATCTGCTACTTGTGATTTTGTATCAATCTTCTCAATTTCGATTTCGTTTTCTTGAACAAGTTCCCTAACAAAGAAATGTCGAATCATAATGTGTTTTGTTCGTCGGTGAAATTCTGGATTCTTCGCCAACTTCAATGCGGCTTCATTGTCAACATAAAGTAGGGGTTTATCAATACTCCCCAACAAACTTTTCAATAGTCGCTTGAGCCAAACTAGTTCGCGAGCTGCCTCACTTGCTGCAACTATTTCAGCTTGAGTAGTGGAGATTGCAACTGAAGTCTGTCGTTGACTCAACCAACCAATTGCACCTCCAGAGTGAAGACAAACTACTCCTGTTGTAGATCTTCCTATCTCCTCCATAATCGGAATCACTATAACACTGGAGAAGACCTTGTTTGTAGCTCTGAGAGTATGTCAATCCATAGTCCACGGTTCCTTTTAGATATCTAAAAATTCGCTTCACTTCACTCTCACACAATCTTCTTGTGTTGGATTTTCAAGGGTTCGTGATACAACTCCGACAGCGTATGCTATGTCAGGTCTCGTTCCAACCATTAGATACATGAGAGCGCCCACGGCTTGACGATAAGGAAACTTCACTTCTTTTAACTGACCTGCTGCTACTTCATCACTTCTTTTGCTCTCATGTACAATTGGAGTAGGAGCAGATTTACAGTCCTGCATACTAAACCGCTCCAAAATTTTTCTTGTGTAGGCAGCTTGGTTCACTGTAATCAATCCGTCACTCTGATGAATCTCGATTCCAAGAAAATACGAGGCTGACTTCGTAGTAATCTTGAACTCCCGCCTCAATTGATCTAAAAATTTGTCTTTGAGACCTGTAGAACTTGCTGCAACAAGCCCATCATCAACATAAAGTGCTAGAAAAATACATTCTGTATCATCTTTTCTAATGAACAGGCAGGGATCCGCTTCACTAGATTCAAATCCTATCTTCTTCAAATATTCCACAAATCTCTTATTCCAGCATCTAGGTGCCTGTTTCAATCCATATAGGCTCTTTCTCAGATGACAAACATGATCAGACCCATCTTCATATCCCTCCGGCTGTAACATATAAATATCTTCGTCCAGATATCCGTATAAAAAGGCTGTTGTAACATCAAACTGTGCCAACACCATGTTGTCATTAGCTGCCACACTCAACAAAGTTCTTATCGTACCGTTTTTTGCAACTGGGCTAAATGTTTGATCATAATCAATTCCCTTTTTCTGAGAAAACCCTTTTATCACAAGCCGAGCTTTGAATCGGTCGACGGCTCCATCAGGGTTTGTTTTCACCTTAAATACCCACTTTGAGGGTATCGGCTTCTTTCCCTTGGGTAAGGATGTCATTTCCCAGACTCGGTTTTCTGCTAATGCATCTAATTCACTTCTCATTGCAGCTTTCCAATGCTGGCTTTCTGAACACGAGATTGCTTCTTGGAACGTGGATGGCTCACGTACTTCGCACATATCAGTAAATGCCGTCATCACAAAATCATCGAACCTTTGAGGTCTTCTTAGAGTTTCTCGGTCTCGAAGCATTCTGTCGTCACTTGTAGCGACTGGCTCCTCGCTATCCGAATTGTCTTCTATATCCTCTTCTTCTTGGTCTTCATTATCCTTGGTCTTTTGATTTTCATAATTTTCTCTTCTTCGAAAAAAAGTTGTTTTTTGTTCTTCTTCATTTACAGGTTCCAAGGGTTTCTCATTAAAAACCACATCCCTGGAGCGCAATATCTTGTGGGACTTGTCATCCCAAATGCGGTATCCTTCATCATTTTCATACCCAACAAGTAATCCTCGAACTGCTTTTCTACTGAACTTCTTTCTAAGCTGCTTGGGAATATGTGCAAAGCATCTACTCCCTATGATTCTGAGGTGCTTGATTCCTGGTTTCTTACCCATCCACAGTTCGTAAGGAGATTTTCCATCCACTGTTGTAGGTCCTGTTCTATTCAAAATGTATGCAGCTGATACGATCATCTCATCCCACAGCCGAGGAGAAAGTTTGACACAAGAATCATGTGCATGCATCATAGTCCTAGCTGTTTCAACAAGAGTACGGTTCTCTCTCTCGCTGCATCCATTTTGTTCTGGGGTGTAAGGCATTGTAAATCTCTGTTTGATTCCATTTTTCTCAAGAATAGACCTAAAAGTATTACTGTCGTACTCTCCTCCATTGTCACTTAAAAACTCTTTTATGTTGTGACCAACTACTTTCGCTTCCCTCAACATCAACTGGAGTTTCTGCGGGACTTCTGATTTTTCTTTTAATAGGTACACAAATCTGAATTTACTGAAATCATCTTTGAAGACTACATAATATTTGTAACCAAACAATGATCTTTCGAAGGGACCCCCAACATCCGAATGAATCAACTCTCCTGGTCTAGTTGATCTTGGTCTATTACCAAACTTGAGACGATGTGCCTTTCCATACACACATGCTTCACATAACTCAGAGTCCAACTTGACATTAACTCCTATCTCATTTGCAATAAATGACCTCACATGCCTTTTATTCTGGTGTCCTAATCGCTCATGATAAAGCTGAAGTAAATTTTCTTTAGGAAGTAAGTTGATTTCCACCTCCCGCTTGTCACATTCCTTAGCCTTCATGTCCAACTTGTACAGACCACCGCAACGTTCCCTTGTCCCCATCACAACACACCGACCATCGACTTCTAACTTGCACATAACTTGGGTTGATGAAAAAACACTGTTTATATTTTTGTCATGAGCAGACAGAGGTGAAAAAAGGTTTTTCTTAATGTCAGGAACTAACCAAACATCTGTCATATTTATTTGGGAAAGCTCACCATTCACTATCGCTTCGAGTTCTAAATTTCCCTTACCAATTGCTCCAACTGTGTGACCATTAGCTGTGGTCACAGTACGAGGGACAGCAAAAGGTTCAAACGATTTGAATAATTCCTTTCTATATGATATGTGATTAGTTGCCCCATTGTCAACATACCACACATTTGGATCATTTTCAGTTGACAAAACTTCATTAGTTTCGGCAACCAAGGTTGTTGTTGAACTAGCTCTTGCATCCTCATTCTTCTTGGGGGGCCTACCATCTGCTATCCATTTCTTACAAAAGCGTACTATATGCCCTAGTTCCTTACAATAATTACAAGTAAAAGTCGGTTTTTTACCGTACTCTTTTCGTCTGTAGCCTTGAGTCACGAGCACTTCACCGTCTTCGTCAGCAGAATCTTCTTTCCTCTTCAACGCACGTTCGAAAGCACAAAGCTGAGCAGTGAGGTTTTCAACAGTCCTTTGGGTTTTTTCCACGAGCGTCCAGCTCGACTTGAATGGAAAAAACGAGTCGGGCAATGTATCGAGAATTTTGCAGATGAGAAACAATTCTGGCAGCTTACATTGTTTTTCACACTCAATTTCAGTTTTCAGATCGCTCCAAACATTCTTGAGCTTGCTCATGTGTGTAGCAACATCATCTGTGTTATCTCTTTTGAAACGGAAAAACTTCATACACAGGTCATACGCCTTATCTTCATTCACGCCGTCAAATAGTCGATGCAACTCTTCCCATACCTCTACAGCTGTGTGAAAACGCATAATCAGTTTCACGACTTCTTCAGCCATATTTCCTGTTATGACAATCAAGGTATCACTCTCTATTTTCAAATATTTGTCCAATTCTTCCTCTTTTTTGTCTCCGACAGGCCTTTTCAGCTTACCATTGAGAATGTCTAGTGCACCGGGGACACCTCGTAGGAGTACAGTGATCTTGTATTTCCAAGTACTCCAATTATGCTTCCCTTCCAATTTCCCGATCTGGGGAATTTTAGCAAACTCCATCTTTTCTTAGTTCCTACTTCTTGATCTGTATATGATCCCTAGACTTAAAAGCCCATAACCTAATGTTTTTCTGTGTTTACAGAAGGCTAGAAATCATAATACAAATGATAGTAGAAAATAGTACAAAAATACACCCGTTCAGAGTTTTCAAAAATCTTCTAAAGACTGTTTATTGACATCAGAAAATTAATACTAAGTAACTAAAAAACCATATGAGAAAATAATTATCGGAGTACTTCAACAAATCCGGGTGAATCAGTGAACACCAAACAGATTATTAAATTTTAAGAAAACACCTCATGAGCGTCACAGAATCCCATAGAATTGGCATACTGTAGGTGGAGTTTCGAAAACAATATTGCCAGACAAATGTTTTTGGTCATTCACACGAACCAGACAGGAAAATTTAGACAGAAAAAACGTCAAGAGCATGTAAGATGAATGCGTTATTCCATTCCTCAGCCTGCCTGAACATTGTCATTCTGCTCCTGGCATAAAATCCCATTGATTTTTGTCAATCAGACAGGTCTAAAACTCGTAATTTTTGAGGAAACTCCTGGTATATCCAGTAAGGACAATGTTTCAAGTTGGATAACTTGAACTGTAGGCGGTGTTTCCAACATTATCTCGCTAGGCTAGTATTTTAGGTTATTTACCATCACGAGACGAAGATTTGAGGATATTAGCAGAAATATCTGGGACTAGTTTATGACTTCGGTTGTATAGACACAAAACTGCTGAAATGTTACAATGTATGGTGAGGTGGGTTCCAGTAAACTCGAATATCTTCAAAATTTTGAAATGTAATGAAAAAATAATGGTTATTGGACAATAACAGATGCATCCGCTTGCATCAAGATGATTTAGTATAAAAGGGAAAGGTTATTAGAAAATAACTGATATCTCTAAACTTTAGTGAAATATAGTAGAGTGTGAAGAGTGATTATCAGTTTTACAGGTATCAACACATTTCAACTACAAAAATGGAAGATTTAATGCCCCTAAGATGATGCCCTACGATTGTAGAAGGTATAATATCATACGTGGCACACGACATAATATCGTTATGTAACAAATTACACTTTCATTATTCTATTTTTTTCACCTTTCGAGTCCCACTCCTCACTACTACTTTCTGGTTCTCCTTTTTTCTCTTCTCCGTCAGAATAATCCTGGGTGTTGATACATTTTGATGTTAGTTCCTGAAAATATACGATAATACCACAGTTTCCCATAATATCTAGAACATCAATCCATCAGGTTTAAGTCCTTGACGGCATGAACTACAAATCAAAATAGAACGGTGCAATTATTCAAAACTATATTTGGACTTACTACCACTTCAAATCCGAAGCTGAATGACATGACCCCAGAAGCTTGACAATGGACACTTCAGCTTGGGAAATACTCTCCAGTTTGGTTCAATGTCCACATTCCGAGACGATATGAGTCAACCCTCTGAGGAATATGATAACGGAGAAGAATAAGGAGAACCATAAAGTAGAAGTGAGGAGTGGGACTTGACAAGTGAAAAAGAATTTTATTAATACGATTGAATTGTGTTACATAATGATAAAGATATAGACTATCAGGTATAATATTATTAAAGCATTAAAATCTTCCATTTCCATATGCATCAGTGGTTCAAATGTATTGATAACTGTAAAAACATTCATTCTTCATTGAAATCCGTTTTGAGGCAACCTGAAACGAATCCTTGAGTTTAACGCTTTTTATTATATATATATATATATATATATATATATATATATATATATATATATATATATATATATATATATATATCATTATGTATCTTATTATATCTCCTTATTCTTCTCCGTTATCATATTCCTCAGAGGGTTGACTCATATCGTCTCGGAATGTGGACATTGAACCAAACTGGAGAGTATTTCCCAAGCTGAAGTGTCCATTGTCAAGCTTCTGGGGTCATGTCATTCAGCTTCGGATTTGAAGTGGTAGTAAGTCCAAATATAGTTTTGAATAATTGCACCGTTCTATTTTGATTTGTAGTTCATGCCGTCAAGGACTTAAACCTGATGGATTGATGTTCTAGATATTATGGGAAACTGTGGTATTATCGTATATTTTCAGGAACTAACATCAAAATGTATCAACACCCAGGATTATTCTGACGGAGAAGAGAAAAAAGGAGAACCAGAAAGTAGTAGTGAGGAGTGGGACTCGAAAGGTGAAAAAAATAGAATAATGAAAGTGTAATTTGTTACATAACGATATTATGTCGTGTGCCACGTATGATATTATACCTTCTACAATCGTAGGGCATCATCTTAGGGGCATTAAATCTTCCATTTTTGTAGTTGAAATGTGTTGATACCTGTAAAACTGATAATCACTCTTCACACTCTACTATATTTCACTAAAGTTTAGAGATATCAGTTATTTTCTAATAACCTTTCCCTTTTATACTAAATCATCTTGATGCAAGCGGATGCATCTGTTATTGTCCAATAACCATTATTTTTTCATTACATTTCAAAATTTTGAAGATATTCGAGTTTACTGGAACCCACCTCACCATACATTGTAACATTTCAGCAGTTTTGTGTCTATACAACCGAAGTCATAAACTAGTCCCAGATATTTCTGCTAATATCCTCAAATCTTCGTCTCGTGATGGTAAATAACCTAAAATACTAGCCTAGCGAGATAATGTTGGAAACACCGCCTACAGTTCAAGTTATCCAACTTGAAACATTGTCCTTACTGGATATACCAGGAGTTTCCTCAAAAATTACGAGTTTTAGACCTGTCTGATTGACAAAAATCAATGGGATTTTATGCCAGGAGCAGAATGACAATGTTCAGGCAGGCTGAGGAATGGAATAACGCATTCATCTTACATGCTCTTGACGTTTTTTCTGTCTAAATTTTCCTGTCTGGTTCGTGTGAATGACCAAAAACATTTGTCTGGCAATATTGTTTTCGAAACTCCACCTACAGTATGCCAATTCTATGGGATTCTGTGACGCTCATGAGGTGTTTTCTTAAAATTTAATAATCTGTTTGGTGTTCACTGATTCACCCGGATTCATCCTGATTTCATGTCAGGTATAGCTTAGAACTCTACAGGTAGTCCTGAAAAATGAAATAACGCATCTATTACGCTTGGTGGTCCTGAAATAATTTATGTCAAATTTCGGCTCATCAATTTTCAGTCTGCTCTTGTTAGATACAGAAGGACTAGGCAATTGTAGGTGTTCTATTTAATTTAATTAATGTCTGTTCTATTTAATTTAAGTAATTCTGTTTAATTTAATTAATTTAGTTAATGTTTACGTTCAATCATGCACGGTTTATGAATGTGACGCATTGCTTATGCCATAATGCCCATTATTTGAATCAATCAATCATTTTGTTCACAATAAAAAGGAGCAGTGGTGCAATAGAAATTTCTCTCCGGCATTATTCTATATCGTTTTTACAATGTTATTCACGGGGAGAAGCGTGCAATCTCAACCAAGTTCATCGTTAAATTTGTTCGTTTTATATTCCGTTCGGGTGTCTGTTTAGCATCTAGTTGATTCTAAAAAAATACGTTGGCTGGGAAACTGCAATGTGTAATGGGTATGGACCGGTATGGGTATGGGTGTACACCACCCTTTCTATGAAATTTACGCTTCCGAAGTTATACCTGTAGCACTCTAGCTTTTATGACATGTCATACTCTGGGTGTTGCAGGCTAATCGCCTCAACCCATGGAAGGGGATAACTTAGGGAGTCCCTCCCGTTCCCTCGTCACAGCTTTATGGTTTGCGTAAGTTAGAGCTCTTTTTGATATCCAATCACTTGAGACAAATCCTAGCTATTACTATTTTGAGGATTGTTATACAGATTTATTGTATTACCTACCGAAATTAAAACATATGATATTTGATAGTTGAAGTGTTCTGCTACTCAGGGCGTATCCAGAATCAAAACAGAAGGGGGGGGGGGGAGCGCAAGCTATAGTCACTAATTTACTAATTATTACGAATCATTGGTATGAAAAGATCGTGATTTGCATTTATTATACGCTGTGACGTTTGAATGTTGCGTCTACAATCGTGGGGTTAGAAAGAATTCACTAATATTGAATAGAAATAAGACAAACGAATTAGTGAGGCAATGGAAAGTTGTAATATTTATAATTACACTTTTGTAGGCAAATTGCGTGAATGGAATGGAGATGAATACTCAGCTTGATATGTAGGTATACCTAGTTGAAGTATAAATAGTAAGGCTTTTTCTTCCAATTTTCCTATAGTTATTGGTATCATAGAGCACATTTGGGAATCAATAACATTAAATTTTACTTCCTCGAGATCACCAAAAATGAGATGATTTTCAAATATTGTTCTTTACAGAACTGTTCGTTAATGACCCCATTATCACGTTTTTTAAATAATGGACCTATTTTCCTCAACAATCAAATGTGTATCTTCACTTTCTGATAGATTATGAACGTTTTCATGAAACGATTGAAGCTCTCTAATATGGTTCGTAGCGCTACCATTATTTGCTGGTTTGTTGGAATTTCTGTTATAAAATGAGTTACCAGCTCTGGACTGTTCTTTTGAATCTTGATTAAATGAGTTGGTTGCATATTCGTTAGTTAATTTATTTGAAGGGTTGTTAATACTGTAATTGCTCCTAGGGATGTCATATTCTATAAATAAATTAATAATACCGTCAGCATTGTCAATTTTACATGAAATTACTGCATCGATAATTCGTTCAATGAAATGCCTGCTAATTTCAGATATCAATGCAAAGTCATTTTCATACGATCCTAGATGGTGACCTAGTGTGAACAAATATGTGAAATATTTCTCCTTTGAACCAAACGCTCTGGAATAATATACATTTTGGAGTTTATTCAACAAATGTTTTCTCCTTGACTTTCCCCGAAACCTATTCAAAAACGTTTGTTTGAATATACCTTAATCATCACATTTGATTCTAACACTATTCCACCAGTCTTTGGTTTCACAATCAAAACAAGTACCTATCCATCTTTTGAAATCAGGGCGATGTTCGATATTGATCCAAAAATCGTCAAGATTTTCCAAAAATGCTGGTGCAACATCAAACTCGGAATTAGCAACTTTCAAATCATCTTTAATAAATGAGATGATGTCTTTGTCGCTAATTTTGTGTTCATTCATTCCGACATGTGAAATCCGAAACCGCTTGGGATTTTGCGACGTCTTCCCAGAGCCTTCTCGCGAACACGGCAAAATTAATTTCCGATTTGACCGACTTAAATGTGACGTTTGAATTATTATTACGTCTGCAATCGTAGCGATAGAAATAATTCACAAATATTCAATAGAAATAAGACAAATGAATTCGTGTGGCAGTTGAAAGTTGTAATGTTTATTATTAAACTTTTGCAGGCGAATTGCGTGAATGGAATGGAGATAAATACTCAGGTTGATATGTAGGTATAGTTGAAGTATATGCAGTTGTAGTTCTGGTAATGGAATTCCTCACTGGACCTTCGTTGAGATGTTGGTCCTTTCCGAAGGGGCTTCCAATGAAAAACTGCGATACACTGATCGAGTCCTTGTTTTCACGGTTATTAATAATACGTTGATAAATAATAAGTTAAATATAAATTTTTACAAGAAGTATGACGTAGGTAGAAGGGAGTACGTTCAGCTAACGGAGGTAGTAGAATGGAGAGGAGATTGCCAACTTTTGTTACTCATTTCATGAGGATCTAGCCCCTGACCGGTATGTCCCATGATACCAGCGCTTCCTAGCGCTTTCTTCTTCTCGGGTATCACTCCTTCTGTCTCTACTATTTAATTTTAACCCCATCGAGTCATCTTGTACCAGTCAATCCCTTGGTAAAAATGAAGTTTAGTTAGGCATGTAGATCAGAATGATGTGTATAGTTTGATGGTCTGGATGCTCGCAAGCTCGCATCCTAAAAATACGTAACATGAAGTAGTCAATCCCTTAGTAAATATGCAGATTAGTGGACATGTAGGTCAGAATAAAGTGTATAGTTTGGTAATCTGGATGGTCGCAAGGTCGCATCTCAAAAGTACATAACATTAAGTAGTCAATCCCTTAGTGAAAATTCAAATTAGTTGGACATGCAGGTCAGAATGACGTTTTAGAAGTACATTTCGGAAGTTGTACGAGACAACAGTCAATAGGATTTGAACCCACGACCCTCGTCTCACGAGAACGTTATCCTAACCCTATGAGCTACGACTCAACTATCGGATGAGAAGACAATCACAGTACTTCACCATTCAGTAGGAAATGCGGAGCGGTATTTAGAAGTTTCTCATTATAACCACTAGGAAGCGCTGATATCATGGGGCATACCGGTCAGGGGCTATATCCTCCTGTCATTTCTTGATGTGATTTCTTGATCCCAGGTGATTTTTCACAATGGAGTTGTTCGCATGGCGACGCCAAACCTGCCAGTAGGTAGGTAACTGCTGAATACCCGCCTCATCTCGACTAAACATTCGAGAATTTCCCCAAATACCCGTTCATTGTAGTGGGAACGTTACAACGTATGTCTAATATTGATATACGAATACTCGTAATTCTTCTCATTTGAAGAAAACTTCGTTAACAATTCAATTCAGTTTCAATTGTCCTTGAAGAGTATTTGGCAGACGTTCATCAAACACAACCCAGTCAGTTTGCCCTCTCCCATTGTACTTCTTAGCCAGGTCTTTACCCTTTGAAGGGTACTGCAGCATCGTTCAAAAGCAGCTGTGGTGGACGCCAAAGCACTTAAAATCAGGAGTACGTGCCTCGTTGTTGGGAAAAATTTATTTACATTCTCCAGAATTGCAGCCACATCAATGTCACTCAATTTGTCTCTCGGCTATTCCTTCCTTTTCCTCTTGTTATACGTCAAATAGTCAGAACGTAATTTTGACAACATCTTGATCGGAAAAGCCGAGGTTTTAGTTTCCACTAAGATGAATCATTCCCAGGCTATGCCGGTGCGTGCGATCCCAGTTAGCGGATGACGTCAGATGGGGCGACACTCAAATGAAGCCTATTTTCCCCATTGAATTCTCGACTTGGAAGGATTCAGGGGAAGGAAGGTAAACCCCCAGGGACCTACGTCACCAATCTGTATACCAATGGAGAATAATACAATTAATAGAATATGCCCGGGAAGACAGATCCCGAATGGCAATAAGCTCCCCGAAAATCGGTGCTTTTGGAAGTTTAAACACTCTCTCAATGGAGCAACAAAACTGATTGATGAGCAGGGCTCAGAGTCGTGTCTTGAATGCATCTAATCCGTTCACTTGAGACCTGCAATCAGGGACCAGACTGGAAAGCCGATCGCTGCAGGAGCACCTACACTTCGGCGCTTGTAGCCAAACGCCCCCGAGGAGGGAGGTCGAAGCCAGCTGCAAACAGCCTACCCAACGGGAACTCTGCACAATAAAAGCACCGACGCCAGGTCCCGGTAAGCCGAACCTTCCATATTTGTGCAAAACCCCTCTAAGCTTACTCAGGATTACTCGACCGCAGAGTGAAGTGCTATGCCCCTAAAGCAATATAGAATTTAAGGACATTTTCGCTATTCTTTACTATTCCTAAGTCTACTGAATTAAGACATATGAGTACGCATGCAAATATCGACGAATACTTATAATAAATATTGTCCCCACAAACCCATAGGGATCCCACACATTTAATCTGGGAGCCTAGTTGACCAGTAGGGAAACTGGCGCCTCCACCAGATTTCCAACGGGTTTGCCGGATCCCCGCTAGTTTATGGGCCAAGAGATTCAGGGGGGAGTGGGTGCAGAGGTGTACCTTGGTGTTGATATACTGATTGTCAACTCGTAAATCGACAATTCACAGTTGACAATGGACAATACCCGAGACAAGAATAAGCCGACGTCCGGAATATGCAGTTCTCTGACCCAATTCGCACAAACACGACTGCGCTGATGTCAGCGGATTATGAGACATGGCGTGACGTTGAAAAGAGGCTAAATTCCCCCACTCACACCCTGGAAAGTGGTAAGGAGAATTGTTGACCGCCCTTTAACTTATACGTCACGAAAACTTGTACCCAATGAACGGAATGAACAATTAGAAGGAACGACTGGGAGGAAATTGCTGGGCGATGATTGGGCCCACCGAAAGCAGACACGCCCTGGACGAATGGATAAAACTGTTTGACGAGCATGAGCTCGGGGTCTTGTTTCTGGAATTGTGTACCCGTCCGGAGGCGGAATTTTGTCCGTTGAGGGAGCACTGGAAGACGGACCGGTCGCGGGCCTCCACTCTTCGGCGCTCGTGTACCAATGATGCCAAGAAGAATCGGCAGCCGAAGATCAGCGAGTCTCCCTAGCCAAGAGACGCCAATGCTGAGGAGGGATCAAGATCAACAGAGAGCCGATCAGCCAACGGTAAGCAAACACCCCCTTTTCCATCTACTGGCAAAAAACAGTCTCTCCGACACCCACTTAAATACCTACGCCCAGACACTTCAAGAAAACGTCCCGCGGTTTCCCTCGGTCGCGCCGTGCCCGATAAACCTGCGCGAGACGGAGTAGTGAATTTTGGAGGCTTAGGTAGGTGTGTATATTAGGAGTGTAAAGGACTGTAGGTAGTCTCTCTAGCGCTAAAAAACATATGTCATAACCTGGTCATATAAGTGTATTTGAAGAACGAGGAAATGTATGAATATTCATAATAAATACGTGTTGACCAATTCAAAATTGTCATCATGCTTGTCACAAAAATTGTCATCATTATTAACCATTCCATTTATCATTCTTCCTAAAACAGCGCGGAGACAGGGGAATTATACTCTCGGGTTATGGTCAACTGTCTCACGAGCCTGACGGTGCGTATTGAGACCAAAACGGGAACTTTTATTCTCGTCAAAACTAAGGGATCAAGAGACGAACAAAACTTACCCTCACAAATCGGTGGAGGCGCGGTTTCGACCGAGTTTTGCCCCTAACAAACATTAATTGACAACCCTAAACAAAAATTACATTAGGCGTTTAAATCAAAGCGACAAGGAATTAAGATTAAACCCCCCCACAAATACCCTTACAAATTGTGGAGACGCGAAGTTCGATCATGTTCCGCCCCCAAACAAACAAACAAAATTTAATAAAAAAATAAAAAATAAAAAAAAAAAAAATGCGTTAGAAAATTGATTGAAACCAAAAAAAAAAAAAAAAAAAAGAAGAAAAAGTTAACTAAGATTGAAACGGAACGAAGAGATTAAAGTTGAAACCAAATTAGCACAAGTAACCAAAATTAAAAATAAACGAAATTTATGGAAACCCCACAAAGTAGATCAACGGGTAGGCTCAGCGAAAAAATAAACTTAAAATTCCCCAAAAATTGACTCGGAGAAATTAAAGTAACACAATAACAAAAACGCAGAAAATTTGCAATTGAAAGGGAGATTAAAGTAGACGATAAAACCACTAACTAACGGAATTTTGCGAATTATGGGAATTTACAAAATTTGATTGATGTATTACCGAATAACGGAGATTGGGAAAATAATTAATATAAAGAAGGTGACGATGAAGTTCAAGCCCAGACAAGGGACGAGATAGTGTAAGACGGTAAATAATAAATAAAATTGCACCACACTAGGAGTGCATTCGCATACAAATAAGGTTGGAGCATACAGCGTTTGGTTGTACCTAGAATAAGATATTTTTTGCATGAACAACAAGATAATGTGTCTAAAATTATTAATTTATTATTAATTATTAATTTGTGCATGAACAAACCCAACATGTTATCGTTATGTCATCTTTAACACGCATTTTAATACAGAAAAATTGTCTAGAATAAGGTAGTTTTAACTCACCCTATATATTATATGTCATCGTTAACACACGTTTTCCGTTGTCACACACATATCAACAATCACGATAGAAACACTGTATAACACGGGGAAAAACAAAACTCGGCGCTCCGCGCCTATGCCAGGGGGCAAGCCCCCTGGACCCCCGGTTACCTCTATTTACATACTTCGGACGAAATTATTGAAACACAGAATGTGTTTGCGTTGTCGCGCAACCAAGTGACAACCAAACAAGCGTCATTGTTTACTATTCATTTATAACATCAATTTATATAGTTATAGTATGAAACTACGAAAAAAAAAAATACGAAATAAATTCGTGATCAATCAAGAGCGATTTATCAAGTAAATGTCCTAAAGAGGCTACATACGAAATTACAGCTTCCTAGAGTGTAAAGTATAGAAATTAGCTTTAAAAGCCACTCATCTGATCCGGACCCTGGACATCGTCAAGTAAATGTCCTAAAGAGGCTACATACGAAATTACAGCTTCCTAGAATGTAAAGCATAGAAATTAGCTTTAAGAGCCACACATCTGATCCGGACCCTGAGCATCGTCAAGTAAATGTCCTAAAGAGGCTACATACGAAATTACAGCTTCCTAGAGTGTAAAGCATAGAAATTAGCTTTAAGAGCCACACATCTGATCCGGACCCTGAGCATCGTCAAGTAAATGTCCTAAAGAGGCTACAAACGAAATTACAGCTTCCTAGAGTGTAAAGTATAGAAATTACCTATTCAAATAATTTAACCTCCGCTTCACAAATCAAACCGTTTTCGTAATACTCAGATCACCTGCTATGAATCAAATCATCGAAACACAAGCTCAATGAAATCATCAGAAATTAACAAGCGGTTGCAATCATGTTCACAATATCAATTATTGAGAATGATCACCTGTGTGTAATCATTATTTATATAACCATGCTCATAACTCAGTTTGTTGGACACGCACTTCGCAGTAGTTAACATAATATTGTTGGATAAATCGAGAGCTTTCGAACGAATGGTCAACGAATTTTGTGGGATGAAAAACGACGAAGTACCATATCCCTAGCAACGACTCGGTTGTACGTGAAAATCATCCGTCACACATTTCGTTACCATCCCGCGTTCCATTTTCGGCTAGTTAGTCCATGGCTAAAACACATTCTGTGTTAAAATGGAACTCAACACTCTTGGGAAATTGCCGTAAAATTAATAAAATAAGTAACGCGTAGGTATTAGTTAAGAAAGGGATAATAAAATAAAATAGAATTAATTTTATTTTAACACAGAATGTGTTTTAGCCATCGACTAACTAGCCGAAAATGGAACGCGGGATGGTAACGAAATGTGTGACGGTGATGATTTTCACGTACAACCGAGCCGTTGGTAGGGAAATGGAACTTCCGCAATTTTAATCGCACAGAAATCGTTCACCATTCGTTGGAAAGCTCCTGATTTATCCAACCATATTATGTTAACTACTGCGAAGTACGTGGCCATCAACCTGAGTTATGAGCATGGTTATTTGAATCAATTGTTTACACACAGATGATCATTCTCAATAATTGATATTGTCAACATGATTGCAACCGCTTGTAAATTTTCTTATGATTTTCACGTACAACCGAGCCGTTGGTAGGGAAATGGAACTTCCGCCATTTTAATCGCACAGAAATCGTTCACCATTCGTTGGAAAGCTCCTGATTTATCCAACCATATTATGTTAACTACTGCGAAGTACGTGGCCATCAACCTGAGTTATGAGCATGGTTATTTGAATCAATTGTTTACACACAGATGATCATTCTCAATAATTGATATTGTCAACATGATTGCAACCGCTTGTAAATTTTCTTATGATTTTCACGTACAACCGAGCCGTTGGTAGGGAAATGGAACTTCCGCCATTTTAATCGCACAGAAATCGTTCACCATTCGTTGGAAAGCTCCTGATTTATCCAACCATATTATGTTAACTACTGCGAAGTGCGTGGCCATCAACCTGAGTTATGAGCATGTTTATTTGAATCAATTGTTTACACACAGATGATCATTCTCAATAATTGATATTGTCAACATGATTGCAACCGCTTGTAAATTTTCTTATGATTTTCACGTACAACCGAGCCGTTGGTAGGGAAATGGAACTTCCGCAATTTTAATCGCACAGAAATCATTCACCATTCGTTGGAAAGCTCCTGATTTATCCAACCATATTATGTTAACTACTGTGAAGTGCGTGGCCATCAACCTGAGTTATGAGCATGAATAGTAAATGAATAGTAAACAATGACGCTTGTTTGGTTGTCACTTGGTTGCGCGACAACGCAAACACATTCTGTGTTTCAATAATTTTGTCCGAAGTATGTAAATAGAGGTAACCGGTGGTCCAGGGGGCTTGCCCCCTGGCGAGGCGCGGAGCGCCGAGTTTTACACATGAAAATTAGAACGGTAAACACGCTTAAGGCATGCAAAAAGAAAAAAGAAACTAAATAAACATGCAGAACGACTTACCGACGGCACCCCCAGACAGCACCCGACGGATCGCCATCACGGCGCACACACGTACACTAGCGACCGAATTCACATAGGGGTCCAAACGCCACAAAACCTCTAAAATACTGGCGCAAAAGTTCCACAAAAACCACCAAAGCTTACACCAAAATTGCATAAATGATCAATAACGGATCCACATGGCGGAAGAAAAACCCGCATAATTCAGAGGAGACCCACGGAACTGCACAGATAGAAAATACTTTCAACTGGAGAGAATCACCACATTCAAGAGAAATTATGCATCAGAATTGAACCACGAACGATTGAATTTTGACAACGCTAAACACGGAATGCCCACAGAAATAAAATTCGGAAATTCAGAGAAAGAAAATTCACATTTATGAATACCTACGGATAAAAGTTAATAAAAACTGCTTAACCATTGAAGAAATAGAAATACAATTTAGAATATTAAAAATTATCGGAAATCAACAACCCCCCCTTATTTAAAATAAGTAATAATACATTAATCACCTAAACTCAGAATCTCAACGCTCAACATCAAGTAGAGGGTAGGAATTCGAATCCCCAGAATGTATAATTCTAGAAAAATCAATAAAAACTAGAAATCGCAAAAAAAAGACGGCCCTTCTTTTTGGCCAAGGATGGAAACATGGCTCCCCTTAGAATCGTGCCACTTCCAGTGTCCCTTTAGACCCTGTACAATGCTGCTAATGACCCTTCAGGTTGAGGTGCGGCTTAAACCATTAAAAAAAAATATATATATGTATATATAAACTATTATTAGGGAAAAAATCATGAGTTGAACTGCACGAATTTATAAACAAATTCCCTATAAATATATTAGAAATCGCCAAAAATTAGAACCTATTATTAGGAATGAAATTAAGAGTTGAACTGCACGAATTCTTAAACAAGTTGCTTATAAAGTAGGGAACACATTTGAAAACTGACATTATTCATTTCATACTTAGGTAACCGTTAAATTACTAGCCATTCCGCTCAGAAAAGTGTGCACTTCTTGCGCAAAATTTTAACTAAAATTTAAAGCAACATAGAGGTTGCTGATCATAAAGCAAGTCACCCGATTTAAACGTGCAAAATACATTGAAAAATTACCCAAAACAAGGTTGTTTTATTAAACACACGAAATTAATGAATTTGTAAAATGTTAGAATCAAAAGAAAGTACTAATTCCAGAATGAATTATCAGAAGAAATAGGTTTAGGACAGATGTTCAAACACTAGCCAATCACTCAAGGCCCTTGAATTATGACGGCCGAGGGCCGTCGGCATAGCGTAAAGTACGATACCGTACAACGGATCCCCAAGTGAACATAAAGATGATACTAATAGATTACATTCTATACCTGAATAGAATAAATTCGATAGCTAAACAATACCTGAAGCATCTACGAAATTAACAAACACAAAAGAAATTACTACTCCTAGGAAATGAACTTGAAATAATCACAGCGAGAATTCGGACCTTACAAACTTCGGAGCGTGGGAGAATTGCCAACATTTTCCAAGAAAAAATAAAAAATAATCAAACAATCATAAACAATATTTAAAAAAATATATATATAGGTATATAAAAAATAAATAAATAATAGGTAATAATAATACAAATTATTACAAATAGTTAACTCGAGGAAACTCACATTGTGATCCTTGTAGCATTGTAGAAAAACCTACAAATTTCGTGAAAAATAGCTAGGAAAATAAAGGAGTGAAAAGGTAGAGAGCCGAATTCCAACCAAGAACAATTATACGTAGATAATTTAAACCACGATAGATTAAAACGGACGATTTTTTTTTTTACGAAAATTCACCAAAAGACGAATAACTTAGGAAAATCACTATATAATCGAAGATTAACATACATAAATATACACCTTATCTCACGAAAGAAGATTATTGAAGCCATAGGAATTTCAATCAAATGAAGCACAAATTGCACTACAAAGCCCAAAAGGGCGTGAGAAGACGTTACTATTAAGAAGTACGATAGAAGAAATTGACCTCCCATAAAATATAGTGATTCCGAACATGAAATGAACCTAGCACCCTTGTAAAGAACTTTTCTACGCAGAAAATCAATTTAGAACCAAATACCAAAGGTGAACGATTTACGAACAGAACCCCATTTAAGTTGTCACAAAAAGGTCAAATTTCATTTAAGTTGTCACAAAAAGGTCAAATTTCAGGAAGAATTTAAAATGGACATCTCTCGTGAGAAAACCCTTTTTCCGCAAATGCTAGAACACGCACCCTCTCCTGCCTGCATGATATACCATCTGCGAGTATCAGGGGTCCATCAAAATTAGTGAACAGGTTCGGCGACAGCATTTATCAGCTGCTTGCACAACTCATGGTTCCGAACCGGACATGAGCCATACAAAAAGTAGTGCGTCGCAGTACTTGCCATTTTCAAACAGGAACTTCTACCTAAGAACGTAGACCTCTCGAACATTACCATTCTGCTCGTCTTCGTTAAGGGGTCTAATCCTTTCCATTGTACGGACGTACATTAGTCCAGATTTTTCTACAACGTGTGAACTCCTGATCGTACCCACAGGGTACACTTACATGCTAAAAGGAAGACAGGTCATGAACACTGCCTCGCAACAGGCTACAGCACTATTGCCTAACATTCTCAGAAACTCGCACGCAGCGTAACTCAACGAAGAGGCATTAGGTATAGGGAATTAGAATCAGATTAAAACCAGAATCAGAAAACTATCGTAGTGTTAAGCGCAATTAGACAATTTCTAAAAGTAAGGCTTAAAAATGTATGTGAAAAATTGACAAAATAACCAAGTTCGATATTAATAAATATCGATTTACCCCCAAAAACCCCCGAAATTCGGAGTCGTATTTATTCAACAAACAATTTAATATAAATTCACCAAACCCCGAGAAAACTATCGAAAACGTAATTTGGAAATCACAAGTAAATTCAGAGTGGAAAATTGTGTAGAAAATTACACCCAAACACGCTTATAAACAAAAATAGCGCGAATGTACCATCAGACAGACAGACAAACTACCAATTGTCAGTAAGGCGAAAAGCACGAATTTACAACCAAAATAATAAAAATTAAACTACGAGTAATTAATATAAATTCCAAATTTTAAAGAGCAGAAAATACAAACAAAGGCATAAATTTCCAATGCTAACCCAAAATGTACTCAACGGATTACACAAAACGGAAATTATGAGTTACAAAAAAAAAAAAAAAAAAAAAACCTAACCGTGATCACTCACTCATCTTTGATAGCTGTACCATTCGTATACATTACTCTCAACAGTCGGCAAAAAGACCATAAATCTAACCATGTGTAAACCATGTATAATGTATAAAAATGAAAAAAAAAAGTATAATGATTAAAGGAATTGAACGTATATAAGCGAAGTTCCGCAGGAATTATAGCCTAGGAAGACATTCCAGCCCCTCAACAAAAGACATACGACGACTAGTTGATTGACGACTCAAGACATTCAGTGTACGACGATTTTAAACAAAAAAACATGTTTTCTTCAAAAAAAAAAAAAAAAAAAAAAAAAAAAAAAAAAAAAAAAAAAAAAAAAAAAAAAAAAAAAAAATTTACCTACATTTCTAATTAATGGATACGTACCCTAACACGAAAACAACATTGAATTAATTACATATAATCAAAACGCAATCAAAAATTAAATTTTAAACTCAAAAACATATATCCTTAGAGAAAAAAAATGATAGGACTTATACTAAAATTAGAAACGACGGGAGATCGGGATTAACGAGAGAAAACGATATTATTTAGAAGAGAAGAGAGAGGGAATTATATCCCCCATCTAAATCAAACCGAACACTAAATACATTCAAAAAAAAAAAAAAAAAATTACTATCACGCAGAAATAATGCATGCTACCCACTACTACGTGACCAATACTAAAACCCGACCTAGTACTTCGGTTAAAACCCATCCAGGAAATCGCCACAAAAACCCTTCTACGAAGAGATATTTAAGCAAAAAGAGAAAATTCATTTTGATTCATCCAGTAACGAACAAATAACACCCCAACTTCAATCAAAAATAGTCACACATCCCAATTACGGGACAGAAATGTGAAATGCCTGTTAAAAAATACCAAAATGCGAAGATTGAATGACAAAGTATGCAAGGACCTCTATACCTACGAGGAAGAAAATGCGTGAATCACAGAATGAGAGAAACGAACGAATGAAATTGCAGCATGAATGTAGGCTGACGAGCCACGTATATATGGAAATTTTATGAATTGTATGAAAACAAGAGCGAATCTAGAACAGCATAAATGAGAAAAATGATGTATAAATGAGCATGGTATAGGGCTGAACAGAACGTGACGTGAAACGTTGGACAGGGTCCTTAAGCACAAGCAAAAGGGAACCCGGATTGAGAGCAAAATGGATTACATATGAATCAGGCTTGCGGCAAACATCACCAAGTTAAGGATACGAATTATGGAGCGATACAAGACTAGAGATACAATAATCTGCACAGAATAACTTGGGATACAGCAGACCTAATAAACGAATATTAAAACGATATTAAATAGACATAGATAAAAGCGAAAAGTAGAGGACATGGAGATTACAGTAGACGCCCTAATAAATAATAATTATTGAAAAAGAATAATGAATAAATAATTAAAGCGCGGAAGAAAAAAGATAACAAAAGGGAAGTGAGAATAGATAAAGAATTGACAAAGAAAAATGAATAATTAATTAATGCGCGAAAAATGCGCGAAGAATGCGCAGGAATACGAGCACTGAACGTCAAAGAATAGACGTACCTAACCAAGTACTTACTTGAGAATCATGAGAAAATAAGAGGAACAAAGGAATCAGTGAAGAGGAAGGAATGATGGATGATATCACACGCGAAGAATGCGCGGAAATAAGGAGATTACCGAATTTCTTGAATATGAGGAAAATATACGAGAATAAATTATATAAAGAGGTCGTAATGCGCGAAAATGTCAGATAGAGAACATTAAATCAAAAGTCATGAATTACGTCAAAAAAAAGAAGAAAAAAAAAATTATTTAATATAATTATAAATATAGGATAATTATAAAATACAATAATTATAAAAGGCCATCAGAGGGCGATTAGGAACAGCAATTGGGATTCAACATAACCTTAAAATAGATAGATAAGTATATAAAAAAAAAACCCCTAATCTCACAAACAGCGGAACCAAAAACACCTAGAAATCACCTAAGAGCTTAGACGACTATCAAAATGAAACAAAATATGTTACCAACTATTCAATGAATATCCAAAAACGCCATAGAAATTAAAGGAGCTATTGGGAACAAGCACATATTAAACGCAACGCTCCCGGACCACAACTGAAATACCAACTACTGTAAGTCCAGCTCCACGTTGAGCCGAAACACATAGATTAGCGAAACACAGCTTCTCAGAAAGCCCCTCATAGATGCATCTAGGAGGCGACAATGGGATTGCACAGATAAGCACCAGCAAAGGAGAACAAAGAAAAAAAAAAAGAGCAAGCGCTGAGCGGCTGTCTGACGACGCCGTCAAGACAGATGAAATTCTAGAACAAAAAGGCACAAAAAGGCACAGCGCGCCTCTTCACCTTAATAAAAGCGGCTGATGACATCATCCAACAGACAGAAGACTTCCGAAAAATATGTTCAACAATACATGATCAAATCCAACCAAAACATCAGTTCAATCAAAGACAATGCACGGAAAACATAAGACAGTTTGCTAACCACTAAAATTTCAATTCCAGTCACAGATTAATTAACTATACTAAACAGCTTCACAGCACCTACGAAAAATAGACAAAAACGTGGGTAAATAGACATGGTGGGAGAAGCAGACAATTTTTGTTCGGAACGATAGCACAATCGGATTACGAATTAATAAATGGAACTCTAATATAACCACCAGTGACATATGCCCAGCTCAATTCAAATCAAGAAACATTAATCAAACAATTACAACGGGACATGATGTAGGTACATCGAAACAAAAGCGCAGATACATAATTTACTATCAGTTAATTATAATACTACACATATCAGGAAAAAACAATGACGAAGTTCTAGATTTTAAGTTCTAATTCTTGACATTTTTTCACACGAGCAAAACAAAACAAACTAGGGGAGAAAGTAATTCAACCTAGCAACATAAATTCACAGATAGGCAACATAAATCAATAACCACACCTATTAACCTTCAAGGAACAATTACCTAAATCAATTGCCAATCATGACCTAAATCATGCCAATTTAACCTCACCCAAATAAAATTTCCACAGAAAATGTAACCTGGAATTACGGAAGTATACCGTTTACAAATGCCAAAAAGCAAATTCAAACTAATAAATTACAAAATGGAAGCAGAACCTAATGTAGGCGAGGCCAATAGTTGACGAATTCAAAACGAGATTTCAAAATACGGCAGATCGAGTAAATCGAGTCGGAAGGAGAAAAAGACCGACCGCCACTTCACAACCCGCTCGGTACACTGAAAACATAAGGAAAACCACTACGACGAGACAAAACCCATTTTTTGATTAATAAATCCATTCAGACACTCATCTATGACCTAATACAAACGTAATTGAAAGCTAAAATGCAATTTTCAGCGAAACAAAACTCATAGTTCGGAAACTACAACACAACATTCTACCTCCGAAATTACGTAAACGAACCCTACAATATTGACAATTACATTAATCACAGACATGATAGTAATGGTTTACTTGAATGAAAACTGAAAGGACACCTAGGTACAAAACATTAAAAATTGATACGATAATTTCAAAGCTACCCACACTTCACGATGACATAAAATCACGCTCCACAACAAAATCATACACGGAGCCCGTACGACCAGGATAATAGGTAACTAAGCCATCGATAGCTACCTAATAGATCGATAGGATCAAAGATAAGAGAACAATAAATTGTAATTGTATACGGAAGTAGACTACAGTTAGAAAACTATAATAGTATGTTAAGTAAGGGGATACTAATTATAAGTGTGCACATTGAATTAATCATATCATTGACATAAATTGTAAATTCATATAGAATTGAGCATTTAATACGCAAGGATAGAAAAACTAAAATTGTAGAGGATAACTATTAGTAAAAAAAACAAAAAAAAAAAACGAAGATATGAATTTATTATGATTCATGCATTGCTAGCAACAAAAGATATACTAGATTTAACAGCTTACTATTACTACTACGAGTAAGAATACATTAATACGAATAACAGAAAAGAATAAGAATGATGACGTTATTTAAAAATATTCAGTGATATTACAAATAGAATTTAACAATGGACTTTATGAATACAAAATATGTAACGGAAAACCAGTAAAAAAAAAAAAAAAAAATAATAATAATAATAAAAAATAAATAAAAAATAAATAAATAAAATAGAGTAAATTATATAAAAGGAATTGATTGTAGGTCATGAAAGAAAATATGAAATTATCAGGATTTATTGAAATGTATGTACACGGAAAGTTATAATAATAGAAAAAACCACAAGAAAAAATAACGAATTCAATCGAAAATGTAAACCCTAGAAATTAATAATGATTGTAAGAATTAATGATTGTAAAAAAAAGTACTAAATAATAATAAAATTACAATTAAATAGTTTTAAGAAAACAATTTTTAGGAAAAAATTAATCATTAAGAAAATAAATCACATAAGGTGGTCAACATTGTACATTAATATTCCAAAACAGGTAACAAATAACTAATAACGACATTAAGACTAGCCACCTTATACATGTAAAAGTTTCAAGTCCTCCCAAGCCCTCCATTTTGAAAACCGCAAAACCGAAATCAGCGTGTACGCGAAAATACCCAAATTTTGCCCAAACCAAAATTTCAAAAAGGAGGGGGTAATTGTCAACTCGTAAATCGACAATTCACAGTTGACAATGGACAATACCCGAGACAAGAATAAGCCGACGTCCGGAATATGCAGTTCTCTGACCCAATTAGCACAAACACGACTGCGCTGATGTCAGCTGATTATGAGACATGGCGTGACGTTGAAAAGAGGCTAAATTCCCCCACTCGCACCCTGGAAAGTGGTAAGGAGAATTGTTGACCGCCCTTTAACTTATACGTCACGAAAACTTGTACCCAATGAACGGAATGAATAATTAGAAGGAACGACTTGGAGGAAATTGCTGGGTGATGATTGGGCCCACCGAAAGCAGACACGCCCTGGACGAATGGATAAAACTGTTTGACGAGCATGAGCTCGGGGTCTTGTTTCTGAAATTGTGTACCCGTCCGGAGGCGGAATTTTGTCCGTTGAGGGAGCAGTGGAAGACGGACCGGTCGCGGGCCTCCACTCTTCGGCGCTCGTGTACCTATGATGCCAAGAAGAATCGGCAGCCGAAGATCAGCGAGTCTCCCTAGCCAAGAGACGCCAATGCTGAGGAGGGTTCAAGATCAACAGAGAGCCGATCAGCCAACGGTAAGCAAACACCCCCTTTTCCATCTACTGGCAAAAAACAGTCTCTCCGACACCCACTTAAGTACCTACGCCCAGACACTTCAAGAAAACGTCCCGCGGTTTCCCTCGGTCGCGCCGTGCCCGATAAACCTGCGCGAGACGGAGTAGTGAATTTTGGAGGCTTAGGTAGGTGTGTATATTAGGAGTGTAAAGGACTGTAGGTAGTCTCTCTAGCGCTAAAAAACATATGTCATAACCTGGTCATATAAGTGTATTTGAAGAACGAGGAAATGTATGAATATTCATAACATTTTAGGTACAATTTTCATTAATATCAACAGGTTATAGGTACCAGACACGCATTTTTTCGGCTAGGTATGGATTTGAAATTGCAAATCGACCGACTCGAAGGAGCCGAAGACTGGTCGCGTTGGAAGAGAGAAGTCGTTCTACTTCTTCGACACAAAAAGGTGTTGGATGTAGTTGACGGAAGAGTGGTGGAACCCAAAGAGCTAGTTCTACAGGAAAATCAAACTCCGGAGGAACAAGAGGCTGTTTCGACTGTTTACGAACATGAAAGAGAGACATTTGAGGAGAGGGACACTCTGGCTCAATTGATTCTCTTCAAGAGTTTGGGAAAGGGGAATGCTGAGCTTGTAAATACTTGCAAGTCAGCTCGAGCGATTTGGCTCAAACTGGTGTCCATCTACGAGCAGAGTTCAGGACAGCGTTTAGACAGGTTGATGGAACAGTTCTTTAACTACAGCAAGGACCCAACTGAAGATATTGCTGCCCATGTTGCTAAGCTTCAACGAATTTTTGTGGAGTGCAACGATGAACTTGAGAGATTGAGTACTAAGTCGATGCCCGAACTCGTGTTAATGAGTCGAATCATGTCAACACTTCCCCGAGACTATTTTGAATTTAAAAGCGTTTGGGAGAGTGTCCCAATGGAAAATCGAACGCTTGAAAGGTTGACAGAGAGACTGAGACTCATTGAAATGAGGCTGCCAGACAGAAAGTCATCTGGGAGCGCAGCACTTGTAGCCAACTCTAAACAAAAAGGAAAACGAAAGGCAGCACCAAGAAGCAAAGACAAATGTCACAAATGTGGAGTGATGGGACATTGGGCACGTGACTGTCCTGAAATGTCTGCGTCATTAACAAGTACAAGTGTGAAGCAGAAGAAAGAGCAACTGGGAGGAGCTGCACTTTGTAATGAGGCACTTGTTATCGAGACATTTGTGAGCGAGTCTTGGGGTGAAGCAGAATCCAGGACATGGGTCGCCGACAGTGGATGTTCCGTCCACATGACTTATTCGAAAGATTTTTTTGTGACGTACGAGGAGTTTGACCGCCCTCAAGAAATTTTCGTAGGGAATGATGAGGTGATTTTTGGTTTTGGTAAAGGAGCCATCAGAGTGGAGATGCTAGTGAGTGGAGAATGGGTAGAGAACCATCTCACTTCTGTGTGGTACGTGCCAAAATTTGGTCGAAACTTACTCTCAGTTGGAACTTAAAAGGGATTCGCTTTCGTTGCAGACGGAAAGGAGTGCAAGTTTACAAAGGGTGGAGATGTTATTGCTATGGGGGAGTCGACCCAGAATAACATATATCGTATGAATATGCGTACGATACAACCAGAAAAGACAGCAGCACTCGTGACTACTCCTAGCGAAAAATTGCAGCTATGGCATGAGCGCTTAGGCCACCAGAATAAGACATACGTACGAAGCTTCCTGAAAAGTAGGGGGTATACATTTGGAAAAGGATCAAGCACAGTGTGAAGCGTGCATTTTTGGCAAGCAACCTCGCAAAAGTTTTAGAAGTAGATCTAGTCACAGACCTACAGAGGCTGGTGCACAAATAAATGTTGACGTCTGTGGTCCAATGGAAGTGGAATCCTTAGGTGGTGCAAGGTACTACGTTTTGTTTAAGGATGACTTTACCAAATATCGTAGGGCAGTTTTTCTTAAGAAGAAAAGTGAAGTTCCAGATGCATTGAAAATGTTTTTAGCTGAAGCAGAGTCGGCAGGACATAAGGTGAAACAGGTTCTCAGTGATAATGGCACAGAGATCGACAACACGGAAGTGAAGCAAATTCTTCAGTCAAAAGGAATTGAACACAGATTCAGCATGCCTTACACGCCACAACAGAACGGAGCTGTGGAAAGGGAGCATCGCACGTTGTGCGAATGTGGGCTGACTATGATGCTTGCGGCGAAATTGGGCAAATTTCTTTGGGCCGAAGCTATCAATACTGCCGTGTACGTGCTGAATCTTACAGGCCCTTCACGTGTAGAATTGAAGACACCGTATGAATTGTGGTTTGGCAAACCAAAAGCTCCTGTCGATCATCTCAAGGTTTTTGGAACAAAATGCTACGTTCAAATTCCAAAAGAGAAAAGACAGAAATGGGACAAAAAATCTATGGAAGGGTTCATGGTAGGATACTGCGATGTCAAGGATGGATATCGGGTGTTTTTGCCAGAAAAGCGGGTTATTACGACCAGCCGTGACGTAATCTTCAAAGACGAACCGCTCTATTCTACCAAAGCGGAGGAAGCAAGCAGCTATTCAGAGAACGAGATTGAACTATTATCAGAAAGCACTACTCGAATTAGAGAGGCACCAGTGCAGCTAGTTCATGTTCCCGGAGATAGAGCTCAAGTTCCAGCAGTTCCAGAGATGTTTTTGGAGAGTCAAGAAGACCGTTTGAGTTCGTGGACGCCGACGGATCTATTGGAAACTGAAGAACGTGAGAATAGAATTCAGCTAAGGGATCGGAATCTTCTCAGACCTCCTGATAGATATGGAGAACTCGCAATGATTGGTGAGTGTAATGAGCCAAGAACATTCAAAGAGGCTATGAAAAAGGAGGAAGCTCCACAGTGGAAAAATGCCATGGACGAAGAAATGAAATCACTAGCTGAGAATGAAGTCTACGAGCTAACTGATTTGCCGAATGGGAAGAAATTAGTTGACTGCCGTTGGGTATTTCGTGTCAAAATGAAAGCGAACGGAGAGTTTGACAAGTTCAAAGCTAGATTAGTAGCAAAAGGATACTCACAGACTCCAGGAATGGATTATATGGAAACATTCAGCCCAGTTGTACGCTTTGATACGGTGAGAACACTTTTGGCAGTTACAGCTAGTGAAGGATTTCATCTGTATCAGTTCGACATCAAGACGGCATTTCTATATGGCGAGCTGAAAGAAGAGCTATATATGAAACAGCCCGAAGGTTACCATGATGGGAGTAACCGAGTATGCATAAGCGAAGTCTGTATGAAGCAGGCGCCCAGATGCTGAACATAAAATTTTCTACTTTCATGCACCAAGGTCTTGTTACCAGTGAAGCAAATTTTATGTTATTTTTAGCATGTCGACGATGGGGTTTTGGCTGGTGAAGATCTGGCAGACATGGGACATTGAAGGTTTGAAACGAGATTTTAAAATGACGGAAATTGTCATCAAATCACCCAGAATGAAAATGGTTCTATTTTCTTGAGTCAAGAGCACTATGCAAGCAAAGTGTGTGAGCAATTTCTAGGACTAGACCACTAAACGAAAATGTGCCTTATCGGTCAGCAGTTGGGAAGCTTATGTACTTGGCAGTTGTTATCCGGATCTGGCTTTTGCAGTGAACACTGCTTCTCAAAGGCTCACTAATATTGGTTGGCAACGAATTTTGAAGTACTTGAAAGGCACCTTACAGTACGGATTACTCTACACAAGGGGACACAAGGCGAGCCTTCATGCTTATTGCGACGCTGACTTTAGGTGACATAAAAACAAGAGATCAACATCTGGTGTCGTATGCATTTATGCTGGCGCGGCCATCACGTGGCTAAGCCAGAATCTGTTGTTTTGTCCACGACAGAAGCAGAGTTTGTCGCTGCAAGTGAGGGAGCCAAGGAAGTCATCTGGGTCAGCCGACTATTGAAAGAAATAACTGATCTGCGGAATTGCCCGTATTGAGGATCGACAACGCAAGTGCATTGAAACTTATAAAATCCCTTCACAAACGGTCAAAACATTAGAAATGCACGTGTTCATAATCGATTCAACACGTAAAAGGAGAACAACAGATAGCGGATCTTAATGAGAAGAGTTCGGTTTGTTTGTTTACGACAACAAATGGGAGTCCTGAGAAATAGTTGAGACAAATTTTGGAGGAAGTATTGAAAATCGCCCTCAATCTAAGGTATTCTTCTAACACTAAAGTTCTTGAACGAAAATCCGAGGTAGATATTCACTGCTACTTAAGTACATTTTAGACGGAGACAACTCTCGGGTTATGGTCAGAAATATGAGACCAAAACGGGAACTTTTATGAAATCAAGAGACGAACTGATAATATTTAAAAGATTAATAGCGCAACTCAGACTGTCGCATCAAGGTATTCTTCAACTAAAGTTCAAGAATAAATATCTGAAAGTAGACCAAAGTCAGAAATGTATTTTATGAAATACGAACAAAAATGAAACCATAGTGCACATAATGGGTGAATGTCCCCAGCTTGCAATGGATAGGATTAAGTATTTTGGATATATGTGGCTCTCGAGACATGAAATACTCAGAATCCTTGAATGCAGGGGAATGGAAGAAATTAAAATGTTGGGAAAATTCCTTTTGACGTACACCAAAATTAGAATGTTTTTAGGTGACCTGATTGAAGAAGCTGGTCTGTGAGAAAACTAATAATAATGCCTTCCATGTCACAACGAACTGTGATTTTTGTTTGAATATTTTTATACTGAGGAGATCACAGAAAACAGAAAGATGGAGTTAAAGTTGAAATCAAGTTAGTTGATTGATATTTGTATCTATGTGTTAGAATTGTTTTTTATTTTAGAACGGAAATTAATGATACGAATATACATATTCTAGGTAATATAAGCTTGATATTGATTCAACTGTAAACAAAGAAATAGTATACGGCAAGGAACTGACAACTAATTTTGAAGTATTTTGTTTATTTGTATTTCAAGAGGTAACTCATAGAGGTAATCTTAAGGGCTTAAATTGATTTGATTTGATTATTCATCGAAAGAAAATATAACGCCAAGTTGAGTTGGGTAAGCCACACAGCTTCCTCGGATCCGGATCGATAGTTTTTGTCATCTGATGTCAACTTGGAACATCTACAGCCTAAGCCGTTCAGTCCCCGAACGTTCCATGGAATACAGATGATTTCATATGATATTCAGGGTAAATAAGAAATCATGCTTATACAAGGATTTGAAGTTCACGTTCGCATAGCAGCTACTAATGATAGCAACTCTTATGGAGTAATCTTCTCGTATTTTATCAACTACCCTCCGAATTCCAGCAAGAGCAAATGATTAGGCCAACAGAAAATGACGCTTGATGGATTTTACGTATGCGAATGCGTAGTGAAATTTGTAATTATTCGTGAACAATGAAACTAATAGGGGACCCTCTGCGGTCAAACCCGCAGATTTCATGCAATATTTATCAAAATCTGGTGGAAATAGAGGAAATTGTTTGCGACACAAACACACAATGAATGACAGGCAGAAATTCAAATTATTCAGAGTTTTTTAAAGCGTAATAGGCGATTGGAAATGTTTTTTTTAGCAAAGAAATTATGTTTTCTTCTTCGGGAGAAAATCTGATTACTTACCAAAATTTTGTTGTATATTTTTTGAATTTTCGATCCTATGTTGAAAATCTTTGTGTCTGATATCTATATGGTAAAACGTCTTAGCTAGTAACAAATAGTTAGACAAATGCCTTGATGGATAGAACAGAAATCGCTGACGAGGAAAATTCCACGGGTTACTGACACGAATTAGTGAAGATGAGATTGAACCAGGAGGAGTTTAATATTGGCTCATGAGAAACGGGATGTGATCGCAGAGCGTTGAATTTGATCAAAGTTCAGCAGGAGGAGGGGAGATGGGGGGGGGGGGCGCTTTCATGCTGAGATATTAAACAAGAACCAATGATGGTACAGAGGAGTTGAGGGGGATATCGGATTCACCGAGCTGGGTAATCAGTCAACGAGGCGCCGTTTCAGGGTGATGAATGCGACGCAGGATTCTCTAGTTTCCCATCATAGGGTAAACCTTCCCACCGTCATAGGGTATGTTGTGGTATTGATGAGAGGTGAGGTGGAACTTGCATTGTCCTTCTGATCGGTAGCGTTGGTGCTAGGGAAGATTCGTGATTTATTCCCTTGAAGGCAGACGTACCTACCTGTTTGTTAAGAGAGGGATGAGGCAATGATGGGGTGGGGAAACCTCATTTATGTGGCTTGCAGCAGTGACAGCCGGCGACTGGAAGTTAAATTGAACCGTCACCCTGTTTTCTCTCATACACTTTGAATGGTATACGAAGCTGGTTTAAGTGCAATAGAGTGCAGTAGCTACTGTCCTTCTCCTCAACAGTCGTAATTATCTCTGTTGTGCCTTGAACGATGTAGAAGAGGAAGATGATATAGGTTTATTAATTAATTTCACTGTACATAACACACCGGTGAACACAGATTGAAGTTAGAAGTCACGACATAATAGCCTACATTATAAAAATCCATGTGTCCATACAAAATCAAAAATGTAGTATAAATATAAGTCAAAATATAAGACAATGTAATGTAATGAAGAATGTAATGTAATGTACGACAAGAAAAGACCGGAAGTGTCACGTTGATCATCAAGAGTTCTCGAGCATGGTCCGATCGGGACCTTTTAAGACACGGATAGCCTCTTCGCGGATCAATATTGCCATAAATTTAGGAAAACGTCATCTGGTGTATGTATACTACATAGTATTAAGTGCTTCTGGTTTCTTAGATTCTTAAGAATTAGCGTTTAGGTTCATTGACTCAGCTCGCATCCATATCATGCAGATATACAACAGCATCGCAAACAAGGCTTGCACATTTCATTCAAACATATTAAGCTCTACATGGATATGGCGCATCTTGAGCGATGTATGTTGTAATTACATCAAAAAGGTGGTAATGCTAGAAACATGCCTGTAGAAAAGGATTTAGGGTGTTCTCTCCGCAATTTTCCTTATTGTAGTAATCGAGAATTGTAATTTTTAATTCCTGATCAGGACAGTTGACGTAGTCCTGTATCATAGGAAGAAGCACATGACTTGGGAAAAAGCCTAATAATGAATAAGAATGCCAATATTTGGAATTACAAACTTGACTTGAAAAAAATCTTCCGAAATTTTCCTTAGAGTCTTCTCCGGCATTTAGGGTAGACATGCTGTAGTAACTTTGGAGGAAACAATTAATAAAGAAATTCCCGCTAATAAAGTTGTTCTACATTTTGGGAATCCGGGCTGATCCTAACAAGGGAATCTCCTGTTTCAAGCATTGGGAATGGTAGCTCATCTCTAACTTGAAGGACTCTATTGGCTTCGCATTATTGCTTGTAGCTTACTAGTAGTAAGGCCTCTAAATGGGCTGGTACAAGGCATACCAGTTCGCAGGTGCCAATCCCCATTTATTAGCCCACCCTTACCCTTCATTTCTCGTGGAATGTGTTGTTAGTGTGCTCTAACTATATCAATACCGCTCAATAGCCCTTCTTCAATATAAAGGATGTGCTCTACAGAATGTACACACCCTCATTGGTTCTTTGGGAGTTCACCTACTTCGAAAGTGGGCTTGAGAATTTCTGCTCGTGTTTCCTTTGCTTGCATTTTATCACTTGTGTTGCCTCCTTCTGAAACGTGTTCCCAAATCGATCCTCATGGAATTTACATACATTCTATCACCTTTTCATTGGCTGTTTTTAACACGAGTATCTGAATATTTCATTCCCTAATTCATCTACGTTAAATGACACCCTTTATTCAAGAAAACTGAGACAAGCTACACATTTTCGGCCAATTGGGATTTTCCGAGTTTTTTCTCTGGCACATTACAAAAAACTATTCATCTTTTATGAGCGATTAATACAAAATGATGATTATTATTTGTATTAAGTTATTAACATTAACTAATACTAAAATATTGTATGTACTTTCTACTTTTGCTAATAACATCGTGTTCATGGTCTTTTCGAATTAGAGGGAGATTTTCTGGGCAATAAATCTCCTGACTCTATTTATTTTGACAAAAATTACTTTCAGTATCAAGGTGATGATTGCTAGGGATGGTACTCTGGATTTCCATCAAAGGGTAAACAAAGTCCGTCTAAGGGTTTGTGCGCAGTGAAGGTGAAGTTCGTGGTGGGCTCTAACTCTCGCTGTCATTCACTCCAATGATTTCTCGCGGGGGATGATTCACGATATCTCCTGATATGACCTATATCCTTATAGTTCGTCAAAACTATAAGTGAACTGACGAAAATAGGGTGGGATAGAGCCCATATTCATATGGTTCTTAGATGTGGCAATCGGTAAGCAGAAGTTAGAATGGAGCGTGTACACTTCAAATGACATACAACGCTGGTATTCAATACATCAGATGTGAATTAGAATCCATTTCCACGACTCAGCAGTTTATCAAAACTAGACCTAAATATCCAATAATTCAAAAATAAATGAAATTGAAATAAAGTAATGAAAAAGCTGCAAATATTTTTCAGAAAAATTTTCCACTAGGTACATTCTCAAAACTACAAACACAAAAACCAATAGATTTTGAAGGGGGTTCGCTATATATCATTATTGAAAGTAATAAACTAAAAAGAGGAGAATTAGTACTTATAATGATAGTGATATGAAAATTGAATTCCTTAATTACAGAGTTGCTTACCAAGACTACGTGGGTAAGTTTTCTACGGTTTAGGAAGTTACGGAAGGTTGTGGGGATTTTAATATAGTCCATATCCGTGCCAATAACTCGCTGTTTATTTTGAAGAAACCGACTTCAAAATACATAATACACACAGAAATAAATAAATTTTTTATGTACAGGCTGGAAAGGGATATGTTTTAAAAATTTCGGATAAACTAAACCGATAATGTAATAAGACTCCCCATTTATTAGTAGTATTTTTTTGTTTTGACAATTTATGTCTTTACTTTGGCACATAAACGAAAAAAGCGTAAAAAAATAAAATAAAATAAAAGCGTTACGGTGGGTTTTCTGATTTCCGCTTACAACCGAGTCGTTGCTAGGGAAATGGTACATCGTCGTTTTTCATCCCACGAAATTCGTTGACCATTCGTTCGAAAGCTCTCGATTTATCCAACCTATTATGTTAACTACTGCGAAGTGCGTGGCCAACAAGCTGAGTTATGAGCATGGTGATTTGAATAATTTATTATGTACACTCAGGTGATCATTCTCAATAAATTGATATTGTAAACACGATTGTTAATTTGTTATGATTTAATTGAGCTGGTGTTTCGAAGATTTGATTCATATCAGGTGATCCGAATATTGCGAGAACGGTTTGATTTGTGAAGCGGTTGTTAAAGCATTTTAATAGGTAATTTCTATTATTAACACTCTGGGAAGCTGTAATTTCGTATGCAGCCTCTTTAGGACCTTTACTTGACAATGCCCAGGGTCCGGATCAGATGAGTGGCTCTTAAAGCTAATTTCTATGCTTTACACTCTAGGAAGCTGTAATTTCGTATGTAGCCTCTTTAGGACATTTACTTGATGATGCCCAGGGCCCGGATCAGCTGAGTGGCTCTTGAAGCTAATTTCTATGCATTACACTCTAGGAAGCTGTAATTTCGTATGTAGCCTCTTTAGGATTTTTACTTGACGATGCACAGGGTCCGGATCAGATGAGTGGCTCTTAAAGCTAATTTCAATGCTTTACACTCTAGGAAGCTGTAATTTCGTATGTTGCCTCTTTTGGACATTTACTTGACGATGCGCAGGGTTCGGATCAGCTGAGTGGCTCTTGAAGCTAATTTCTATGCTTTACACTCTAAGAACCTGTAATTTCTTATGTAGCCTCTTTAGGCCCTTTACTTGACGATGCCCAGGGTCCGGATCAGATGAGTGGCTCTTAAAGCTAATTTCTCTGCTTTACACTCTAGGAAGCTGTAATTTCGTATGTAGCCTCTTTAGGACCTTTACTTGATGATGCACAGGGTCCGGATCAGCTGAGTGGCTCTTGAAGCTAATTTCTATGCTTTACACTCTAAGAACCTGTAATTTCGTATGTAGCATCTTTAGGACATTTACTTGACGATGCCCAGAGTCCAGATCAGCTGAGTGGCTCTTAGAGTTTGCAACACATATGAGTCTGCAACTAAGGACACGAAATGTCCCAATGTGTTGCAGACTCGTATGCAAGCGATTCTGATGATTATCGAATACAACCTTATCGTTGCTACTTTACAATTTGTTATCATTTGACTTATAAGAGGATTATACTCGTAAATCAAATGATGCCAAATTGTATGAGGATACCCCCCATGACTCAGTTAATTTCGAGGTTCTTGAAGAGAAGTGCTGCACTCATCGTCCGGAGTACTTGTTTGAAAAGGCAAATGCGCATTGGAAATAAATAAAGGAAAAATCCGAATAGAGAAAAAAGGAAAATTTACCTAAAATGGAAAAGAAAAGGCACAATGCTGGAAAAGAAAACTAAATTAGCTCAAACTTGGCTGTTGACACTGATGCGAAACTCAGGTGGCTAAAATAAATGGGAAATGCCCACGTTCACTAACCTTTTTGAAAAAGAAAAGAAAAGTACCACTAGGCTGTTTGAAAACCAAGATTGGAAAAAATGGAGGAGTTGGCTTATTAGGCACAAAACTGATTGCCTCCAGTTCCTAATCCTCAACGTGACCTGATCCGTCGGCGTCCCCATTCTTTCCCATTTCCCCCTCGACGTTCTCCATCATATCTGCTCCCACGTCATCGTGATCTGCCATCATTGCGAACAGATTCTGAAAATACTCCGAGCGTTCGGGTGGAACTCACCGGATTTGGTTTTGACGGCTTTATCGTCGATTGCTTCCTGCAGTTTATATATCCTGTCTCTAAACGGACATATACTTTCCCTGGATCAGATCGTTTTCTCAACGCCAACCAAGCTGTGTAATATTATGGAAGTTCGAATTGGCGAAGTGCAAAATTGAGAGGTTCTTTGACATAAAAGCTTAAATCTCGAAAGATTACATAAATGTATACGACTTTCAGACGCAACTTGGGACGAAGTGGACCGAGATTCAACGTTATCAATAATTACCGGTGTTTTGGTGAAGGATAGAAAAATAGTTAAGGAAGTTGGTAGTCAACGAAAGCTATTTCATGGTTGGTAATTATATCGTTAACGCGAATGTCTACATTTCTTGTAGGTCGAGTGTGTCAAAGGAAAACGCATTACCTACGACTTAGGGGATACGTTCTAGACAATAAGTTAATTAAGTTAGACGATAAATTTCCTATTTGCCATTATTACTTTATATTTCCCTGACGCCCAGTAATACGACATTTATCCATGACAAAAAAGGATTCCCATCATGAAAATTATTGGAAACTTGATTTTTAATGCTACAGACTTAATTAATTCAAGTAATTATTTCATTACTTAAGATTTGAAATGTAGGTGCATCTTTCTCACAACTTACGTCCCGTCGCATTACCTTTGTTGGAGTTTCCGATAGGCAGTAGTCTTAGGTGATGTAATCGTGATGAAATTCTAAAACGAAAAATCATAATCTACAATCCTCTCATCATTCAACTTCTTTTTTCTTAACTCTATTAGATGGGAAGACGAATGAAATCTTCGAGGTTTCATTGATTTGGGTTTCAAGAAATTCAGTTCAATGCCGTATAAGTATAGTCTGAGCTTTTCAATTCCTGCAGATTATATCAATATTAAATATTGGAAAATTAATGTGAAACGTCTCTCCAGAAATTTTAATCGTTAGGCTTCATATTACCTCAAATAAATAATTAAATAATTCAAGATATATTATGTAATTGGTTTAGAAAGGTTGGAAGCTCATACTTCAGAGGCAAGATTGTTTCTATCAACGAGCGTATATAATGTGATAAGTATGTACTTATTCTATTATGTATCTATAAAAGCCTCACCGGATCCATCAGCCTGTTACATCCGTGTCGACCGTCGTTAAAATATAGGGCATCTAAGGTAGCCTCTTCAGAGTTCAGGTATTGACTGTTCTAGGGTTCCGCTCATATGGCTCACCATGGCACCGCGAAGATTTTCTTCCGTAGGCTATTAGCTCGTGAATGTTTCTCAATGAATAGGTTTCGTAAGGGTTAAGGGCAGATAAGTAAGGGGTTTCTTCCTGTTACAGGAAAGGAATCGCCTCAGGTTCTTCGAGTACTACCTTCTCGAAAGAGGTTCGAGAGCGAAAGGCCTTGTTGTATTAAAAAAAGGGCTCTGAGGAGTTTTTGGGGTCAAGTGCTTACGCAGCAGCCGATAAACCCTATAAATAATACACTTTGCTCTCTCAGCCTCACCTTAACGACCTTCCTGGGCACAAACTTGAAAAGGGCGTTCATCTAACGACAAGTTCCTTTGTACATAATGAACGGAGTTTTATAATAGGTATAATGAGATGATCATTGACGAATGAAATAGATAATCTTAATAGAAAATAAAGTAGGTACCTTTGGAAACTAAATTTAAGAATTAATAGACACTATCAATTTTACCGTGAAACGGTTCTTCGTCTCAGAGGGATTCTAAATTATAGAATATACACCACCAAGTGACAACTAGAAAATGCATAAGTTTATTCGTAATATAAACAATTGAACGAAAACATAAAATATTAAAATAATAAATGAAATGTTCCTTAGTGATTAAATGTTAGACTAATCTGACCATGAGTTGTAGTAGATTCCTGTGGTAGCCGTAGATGGACGCCCAGTAGGGACAGGGAGATCCCGTGGAAGCCACTCCTAAGTAGAAGATGAGCGGGAACCAGGTAAGCCTTGATTTTCAGGGAGTGAGCTGCAGACTCACAGCAACTAAGTAGGTGGAATGCGATCCGTGACGGGCCAGGAACCCTAGGATAGCTGAAGGTTCGTTGAGGAAGTAGATATGAGTTAATGTTCCTCACAACCCACGTAAATGGCCGTAATCGATCGATCAATTAAAACAGGTACTGAAATGGGGTACCGCATGGGTTGTGGTAGAGGAACGAGCAATATAGAGTGAGTCGCTGAACTCTTGATGAAGACTGCCGAAAACTCCGTAGGCCAGTCAAGATTTGCGCATCTACAGGTGAGAGGGGAGGTCCCCAAATATCAAATGCCAACACAGCATTGCGGCGGGCGAGTTGATAAACAGGCGTCCCGAGGTGCTGCCACCCTAAGGCGGCTCGATGAAGGTCCATCTTTAATCGCTACCTACCACTCTCTTATCTTCTATGCCTAACTCTCATCACGATAAAACAAAATAAAATTAATCAAACACTTTGTTGCTATCTGGCTGCAACATGAGAATATTTGTTATTTTCTGTGTAGACAAACATTTCGAAGATTAGTTCAATATCTTTTTAATACGGTTTCTATACCGCAATTGCCGTACGGGTTAGGCGTTGCAATGAACCGTTTCTCATGTGATTAGCGATGTTAAGCAACGTCAAGCTTGGGGATTGAGTACTTGGATGGGTGCGCCCAGGTGAGGGTCAGACGTCCAATTAATTTTCGCGCTTCTGTACGGCGAACCCCTCTCCACTCAAGGGGGCGAGGCAATGAGTAGCTTCAAGCGAAATCATCAGAACGAATTCTCATCCTCCATTTGGAGGACAGCTGATGAGGTCCGCGACGCCCGAGGCAGTCGGACGAAAAGCCCCAACCTGGAATGGTTGTATACTTTACTTTTTTTTTAATACCAAGTATTAGTCCGAATTCGATGAAATTTTCATGGATTGTGAGGATTGGTACTTAAATGGTCCTTATAAATTTCATTGCCTTCGGATCAATAGTAGAGTGGGCGCAAGCGCAAAAGGAAATTTCCTGAAACATTGATTTCTCACAATATATTTTTTGTCCGATTTCGTTCAAGTTCTGGATAGTTACTAATTATCAAATATAAATAAAAAAATAATAATAGTAATTAAAAAAATAAAATGAAAATAAATAAATACAATAAAATAAATAAATTCACAAAATCAAATAAAGAAACAACAACCAAAAGCCCTGAGTTTGTAACCCCCCCCCCCCCTCCATCACATCCCTCAGATCGTTCTTCAACGAACTTTCATCCCCTCGACGGGTTCTCTTTCATATTCCCCTCGCCAAAGAAAAGAAGGTCCCAGGGACATGATCGAATCATGACTGTTGATCGAAACTAACAAAAATTGAGAGTTACTCTACTGGGTTTCGTAACAAAAAAAAGTTACACACAAAAACATATCCAACAAAACAACTATATCCTGCCGCTCTGGATGTAGCTAAAGCCTTTGACACAGTAAGCCATTATGCCCTGACCGATCGTTTTCGTGTTGTCGGGGCACCTGTTCGTTTAATTGAGTATGTGGCCTGCCTGTACTAAGAAGGCGTGACGGTCGTCGAGGCACGAGGCGAGATGTCAAGGGATGTTGTCAATGGGCGCGGGGTACGCCAGGGGATCCTTTGTTGCCACTCCTATATAATCTGGCCGTGGATACGGCCTTGGGTAAGCTGCCAGCTAAATTAGGGTTTGACCTCGCCCCTGGGGTGCGAGTAGGTGCATTGGCTTATGCCGATGATGTCATCCTTCTTGCCGAAACCCGTGAGGGCTTGCAGATCAAACTCAATGCCTTTGTTAAGCAACTAGCCAGGTATGGTTTGGTGGCTAACCCAGATAAGTACGGGTCAGTCTCCTTGGTCCCGTTGGGTTGCCAACATCAGGTGAGGGTGGTGGACGAGGAGTGTTTTATCATAAGGCAGTCACCCATCCCCACCCGATCCGTGCTGGGGTTTGGCAGTACCTTGGAGTTGACTTCATGGGTGTGGCCACCATTGCTGCACGCCGTGTGGACCTTGGTGGAGCACTAGCTCGTGCCACCAAGGCTCCATTAAAGCCACTGAAGATGCTTACTGCCAAAGCTAACCTATGGGCTAGCCATTGGTAGGCTTACTGAGGTTACTTGAATTAGATCGTGAAATTTGCTCTGCTGGCGCACTCTCGGCTAGGCTTTCCACCTGGTGTCCCAAGTGCTTACATCCACGCACCGGTCAAGGTCAGTGGGCTCAGTATCGTCTTTCTATCATCCAGCATTACATCATTACGCAACCAGCACCTGCCCTTAGGGGCCTGAGCTGGGAGGTTGCCCACATTGCTGGAGAACTGCTCCAAAACCCAGCTCATCTGCTGAGATTGCTGCTGCACTGAATGAGTCAGTAGATGGTAAAGAGCTCCGGCAGTGCTCTGAATCCTCCATTTCTTCCCAGTATGTGGAATGGGCTTCAGAGGGCATCGGAGCCCGCGACTATCGCCATTTTCATGCCGTCTGGGTGGCCACATTAGCCACTTCGGTGAGGTGATCACGGAGTAGACGTGGGACAGTGGGCACTCTTTGCCGTGCCTGTCGGGGTAAAAATGAGAATCTATATCATGTGGTGCAGCATTGTCCTCGTACTCACAGTGGCCGCATTCTCCGTCACAATGCGGTTGCCAAGCAGATAGCAGGTGGTTTTTCATCCAGCAGTTCAGCTGTTGAGAGAGAGAGAGAGAGAGAGAGAGAGAGAGAGAGAGAGAGAGAGAGAGAGAGAGAGAGAGAGAGAGAGAGAGAGAGAGAGAGAGAGAGAGAGAGAGAGAGAGAGAGAGAGAGAGACTATATCACATGCCGAGTGACCGGGGCAGGAAGCCGGATATAGCTGCTGTGAAGCCCGATGGGTCTGCCATAATCCTTGATGTCCAGGTTGTCAGTGGCAGCGCGGACATGGAACAGACCTGGCGAGCTAAAATAAATAAGTACGACTGAAATGACCTGGGGCAAGTAATTTCCGAGCTAAAAGTAGTGGCGACCATAAATATCAAGATTATGGTTGCGACCGTGTCATGGCGGGGGAAGGTGGTGCGGGAAAATTGCTACCGAGTTACTCGGGTTGGGCATCTTGGCGAGAGTGCTCCGTGGTATCACTACCCGCGTCCTGAGGGGTTCTTACTCAAACTGGTGGTCATTTTATAGGGCCACTTCTTTTCATCCCATTCTTCCTCCTCATCCAACAACATCCCTTATCCCTAGAGCCGGCGTCGAATAAACCTGGGCGTCCTCCCCACTTTGTATTGATTCATTTGTTCATTTTTCAATTTAATGGTGTGCCCCCTCCGCATTTGAAAGGAGTTTTGTAAAAAAATGTTTCTATCTCTCGCTCTCTCTCTCTCCCTCTTTCTCTGTGTGTCATTCAAGACGACCACTCCCCTTAAGACCAACCATCCTGGCATTAGTTCCACAATTAGCCACCATGTTGTACTTCAAAATGAACTCAAACGAAATTTAGTTTTTCTCCTCGCTAGTTCAACGAGATGCGGTAAACCGGGATGAATTTATTATACTGGCTCAAATGGTGCTACACTTCAAGTTTGATTTGTAAATCAAAATTTCAAAATAGCAAATTTTCATAGAAATGAAGGTATCACAATGGCTCCAAAAATGTTTTAATCAAATTATTCAAAAATTCCCTTCATTCAAATCCGTTTTGAGATATTCTGAAATGAATCTTAGAGTTTAACGCATTTACAGATGTCATATCACAGGATATTTATTAGGGCTAGTTTTTTTTTTTTTTTTTTAAACAAATTGTACTTAGTCAACAGGTTGCTTGCACTCAAAGTTCTCAATTTCAAAGATTGTAACATGATAAAATACCATATTGTAATATACGAAAATTCGCTCATACGACCATGCTACAAAACTGAAACTTCACGACTACCTACGTTTTCTATTCATGACAGGAAAATCAGGAAAGCAGGTGGTGAGGTCTTGAATGTGCTTTGGGGATCCTTTCGGACTATCCAGAAAAAATTTAAAATCTGCATAATTTGAAGGAACTGAAAGAAAAAGATTATATATGTTTAAAAAAAAAAAAAAAAAAAACTGGAGCGGAGGAGCAGCTCTAATCTGGAGTAATGAAGAAATTACTTAGGTTGCAGCAGACATAGAATTGCTAATTTTGAGACTAAAAAGACCTCTCAACTCCTAAAGTCTATAATAAAACTTTACAAAGTACATACCAACTCAGATTGAATTCATTCACCCAATAGATTACAAAATTGCTACATCAAGTTATAATTTTACGAGCGTCAAGTCTTTCTCGCTATACCAAGGACGTCAAGTCATCTATTGTTCACGTGATGGAATTCACACTCGAGTTACAGTTCTTTCAGGTATGATTAAAGTACTTGTAGGCCTGAAATCAAATCTTCCGATCCTATTATAGGGAGGCGGATGTACTCAGCTCGCGAGCCTTTTAAAATGCCATTTGTAGCCATCATAACGCATCATCGAACCTTTTTAATACGATGTCCTCCTAAGTAGTTTCAGTTTGAGTGGCTCCTAAGCCAGTGACGGATTAATAGAATTTCGTGGGTGGGGGCGGTCCTCTGCCGGGAGGACTCCCCCCCTCCCCACCGGATGTTTTTTTGAAAAAGACCTGACGAACTAGCAGTCTTAGAGGATTTAGACCTACACTTTATATTATGTAAAATTAACATGAAAAACACGATTTTTATTTGCACAAATATTAGCTTGGTTACCAAATGTCCATGTACACACACAAAAAAATTAATAAATAAAAAATAAAATGATTATAGATAAGTAATTTTTTTGGCAAAATTATATTGCAAAATGCAGGGAATGAAACATAAAATGCTGGAGATATAAGTCAATACTATATATAAACTTCAGTCCTCGTGATGTAATATTATTTATAGATTATATATACTTATATTGTAAATACAGGATTAAATAATAATACACTGACACTACCCGCGTAAATCCCCGATTAATACCCCACGGACACCGCACACAGTTTGTAGGCCTACTAAAATTCAAACGAACAGATTTGTAAATTGGCCGTGACAGATTAGTAAAACCAGTACCTACCATCCCAGTTTCCTCACAGTTCTTTAATCTACGAAAACATAGGTACGTGACAAAAAACGGAAGTCAGTGAAAAACGTTGTCTATTTCCACGAAAAATAATGAGTTGCAATGTTAAAACGATTTCAACGGTTAGGGCATCATCAGTAACAAACAATAACAATAAGAAGTGATTGTTTGTTACTGATGATGGCCTAACCGTCGAAATCGATTTAACATTGTAACTCTTTATTTTTCGTGGGAATAGACAACGTTTTTCACTAACTTCCGTTTTGAAATGGGTTTCCACAACTTCGTCGCGAGTGATTTAGTTCGTACATACGGTATGGCGCAGTTTTCAATCCTGGGAGTTTTGGTTGGAAAAATTCCGAAACCACGAAAATCGATAGTAATGAATATTGCGGTTCTATGACCGTAACTAATAGCGGAAGCTGCTAGAAATAAGATAAATGGAGAAGAAATAAATCATTTTGAGGCCTAATCGTTTCATTGATGAAGTTAGCTAAAAATTAATAATAAGGTTATTTTGGTCTAATGGATGGTAATTTTGCAATAATTTTATCAAAACCCAAGTAATATTAAATTTCATATTTAGAAACTAGGAAGGTATAAATGACGGTATGTTAGTCGGCTTTCAAGTTTCACGGCCATTTTTAAATAAAACTGTTTCAAATTATGTAAATTGCTCCCGAAAATTGAAAAAAAAAAAAAAAAAAAAATCAATATTTGCAGAGATTTGCAGAATAAACGGGTTGAAAATTCTTATTCTGCCTTAAATTTTGTAAACAATGCCAACAAAACTTATTGTTTTGTAAACAATGTGATTCTTTTCTGTGCATTCCCTGGTAAGAATTTTTTTCTTCAGCCTCTCGGGGGGGGGGGGGGGGGGGGGGGGGGGGGGGGGGGGGGCGACCGCCCCCACCGCCCCCCCTTTAATCCGTCCCTGTCCTAAGCACGTAGTATGGACAATGACCACAATAGAACTTGTAGAGAATAGCGTATTGCTGACCGTTCCTCATCGTGTACCAAAGGTTCTGAAATAGCATACCTACTTGTTTTTGTTTAACGTACTACATATTTGTTTGTGTGACTACTCAAAATAAATTTATTGAGCATAGAAAACTCGTTTCAAAGTAAGCAACGAGTAGACTTAAAGTATAATATATAGGTGTGGGAATAATTATAGTAGGTACCTATCCATTTGTTTACCAAATGTTAGCAATACTCAGATTTTTCCACGCTACATCAAAGCGTTGGTTTAAATTATCTACGTGGGGAACATGAATAATTCTTTATTCTGTATTCCTATCCGTAGCAAACGAGCAAAGTTTCGATTTTGAATATGCCTACAACTTCAGGGTAGTAAATATTTACGCTTTTATCGACGTAAAGCCAGTTCCGTTTACACTTTTTCCAAATATATGCGTTTGTTATCCGGGATCCCGAAGTTCTGTATACATAGCGTTGATGTGCATATCTTCCGCATGGATATGCAAATATATTATTCATGAAAACATGAATAGATATGAGTTGCAGTATTCTATGCAGATGAATGTAAAACAATCACAGTCGATACTGCTGGAGCTGAGGCTTACGGCGCTTAGGATATACAGTACCCGCACGGTCGTAAGGTGATGCGGGGTTAACAAGGACGAAACATCAGGTCTCCTCCCTTTCACATGGTACCCAGAAATTAATAAATTTATGAAAATACAATAAGCCCCAGCTGATGTTCAAGTACTGCGTCCTTTTTTATTTCAGAAAACAAATCTTAACTCTGTTTCTCAGAACAGGAGGATGGAGAGTTAGATAAGAAAGAAAAGTTCAACCCACACTCTACACATCCTAGATATCAACACAACCTGAAAGACATTTTATGTTATCTGCAACGTGGTTATGTAACTACAATTTTGTTTGGATATATTGTTAGGTTGCTAATTTCACCTCTCTTCAAATTAGTTAAGTCACGTTAACAAGAAACTTTAAAACTTAAAAAAATAAATGTTCGCTCTGTCAGACGTATCCCCCGACACCACGAAGGCAATTGATCAGGGCTTACAGTTTCAAGGGCCATGGCGACGTTCAGAGCTGCTAGATGGAGTTGCTGTTTCTTGATAAGGGCCAGCGAAATGACAATTCGGAGAACCCGCTGGCTGAAATGCTCTCTGGACGTTACCTATGACACCAGCAGCTTGGAGGCGAGATGACAGAATCTTTTGGAAGTGGCGGAAGACTACAGACGATACAGATATCGGGTGGTAGCTTCCAAGCCCACTTAACCCTTTTTTTGGGATGAAAATTGTCCGGGCGTGGGTCAACGCTTTCGGGGGTCTTCCCGATTGAATCAGAAAGTTGAGGATGAGCAGCTTTACTGTTTTTGGTGTCTTTTTCCAACGTCGGGCAGAAACACCATCAGGTCCAGCAGACGTTGAGTTCTTGACACGGCACTCTTGTGCCTCGTCATGAAGCACCGGCGTGCACATCATGGTGGTCTGGTGACTGATTCAAGGCCGTCTGAAATGCCGACGAAAACTGACTACAAGGGTGTTCCGGAACCTTGTACGAGTAGAAACTGACCCCATGGGAAATCTGAGCTGATCGTTTACTCGTTCACGACGCAAATCAAACATTCAGTTTTCGGGTGTTGTAACACCCTGAATTATGGGCTCAGTGAAAAGTTTTTCTCGTTATTTACTCAAATTTTTTGTTGAGGGGGGAGGGGAATGGGCACGGGTATGTGTCGAGGGTAGGCCCATTTCACCTCCACACACACAAACACACATACACACACCCACATACACACGTATAGATATATACATATACTCGTATGTATACTATACAGGGTGATTCCCTCGCAGATGCAAAAAAGATTTGGGTGAAACTGCATCAAAAATGGAGTAAAATGCCGCCAACTGTATTTTTTTTATCTCAATCCGTTCTCGAGATATGATTTTTTAAAGGTTTTTTTTTCAGGAAAACCGTGTTTTTTTCCTTTTAAACTCAAATTTCTCCACTTTACTTAATTTAAATTTAACTTTTGACCACATTTTCGGAATCAACATTAAATTTACTATAAGAGTAGTGTACTTGGGTTCTTAAAAAGTACCATCCAAAGGCCCTCACATCAGCTCAAACATTGACGATTTTGAAAAAAGAATAGTTCTGAATATCTTTAAAACCTTACTTCTCTTCCAAAACGAATCCTGGAAATTGGCAAATCTCTCGAAAACTGCTTCGTCTAATACTCTTTTCAACGGTATAATCAAGTTTACTTTCATTTTGTTATTTAGTGGAGAAAATCATGTTTTAATGTTAAAAAATGTGGGTTTTTCAATGAAATTGTTGGTTTTCTCGAAAGATGACCCTCTATGAACCAACAAGTATCGGGTCGGTTTCTATGTATTTTTTCTCGCTGGATCGAATGGAAACTCTTGCAGATCTCTCAACTACGTTATAATCGAGTTTTACACTTTAATTAACTAGTTTTACCCCATAACACACATACATTTAATCGTAAAAAACAAACTAAACATTTGCGATTTTAAGTGTAAAACTCGGATATAACGGAGTTGGAAAGATCTACAAATGTTACCATTCGATACAGCGTGATAAAATACATAGAAACCGACACCATACACGTAGGTTCATGGAGGGTCATCTTTCGAGAAAACCAACAATTTCATTGAAAAACCCACATTTTTTAACATTAAAACATAATTTTCTCCACTAAATAACAAAATAAAAGTAAAATTGATAATACCGTTGGAAAGCATATTACCTAGATGAAGCAGTTTTCGTGAGATTTTCCAGTTTCCAGGATTCTTTTTAAAAGAGTAGTAAAGTTTTAAAGATTTTCAGAAATATTATTTTTTCAAAATCGTCAATGTTTGAGCTGATGTGAGGGTCTTCGGATGGTAGTTTTTAAGAACCCAAGTACACTATTCTTAGAGGAAATTTAATGCTGATACCGAAAATGAGGTTGAAAGGTAAAATTAAGGGAGGAAAAGTGGAGAAATCCGAGTTTAAAATGAAAAAACACGGTATTCCTGAAAAAACCTTTAAAAAATCATATCTCGAGTACGGATTGAGATAAAAATATGCGGTTGGCGGCATTTCACTCCATTTTTGATGTAGTTTCACTCAAATTTGTTTTTGCAACTGCGAGGGAATCACCCTGTATACAGGGTGATTAGGGACAAAAGCGAAAAAAAAAAAAAAAAAAAAAAAAAAAAAATTGGGTGGAACTAGACCCCGAATGGGGTAGAATGCCACCAACCGCACTTTTTTATCTCAACCCGTTGCCGAGATATGATTTTTTCGACAAAAACACGTTTTAGACCATAAAAACCTCATTTTCCAAACCAAAAGGTAACACGTTGTTTCATCTTCCAGGTTGGATAACTGCACCAATTTGAAAGTAAATTTCCAAAGCGACTCCATTGTTTGAAAGCCCTTTAAATGAATAATTAATTTGTGAGGTTTGATAACTCCCAAGATTATTTATTGGGAGACAGTACAGCTGCGAAGATTTTCGGGAAACTTAGTTTTTATAATTTTCTCACGTTGGAACAAGATTATGGTTTTAGGATTGGACTTCTGAAGATCCAGAGAACAATATTCTTATATAAAATTTAACGCTGATTTCAGAGATGTGGTCAGACTTTGAAAAACGTGTATCGATAGTGGAGAAAATGAGGTTTTTATGGTCTAAAACGTGTTTTTGTCGAAAAAATCATATCTCGGCAACGGGTTGAGATAAAAAAGTGCAGTTAGTGGCATTCTACCCCATTCGGGGTTTAGTTTCACCCAATTTGTTTTCGCTTTTGTCCTGAATCACCCTGTATATACTATACATATATGTATATATCTATAAGTGTGTGTGTGGGTGTGTGGGTATGTGTGGAGGTGAAATGGGCCTACCCTCTTCACATACCCGTACCCATTCCCCTCCCCCCCTTCCCCCAAAAAAAAATTGAGTAAATATAGAGAAAAACCTTTCACTGAACCCACAATTCAAGGTGTTACAACACCCGAAAACTGAATGTTTGATTTGCGTCGTGAACGAGTAAACGATCTACTCAGATTTCCCGGGGGGTCAATTTCAACCCTTACAAGGTTCCGGAAAACCGCCTTGTAGTCAGTTTTCGTCGGTATTTCAGACGGCCTTGAATCAGTCAGCGGACCACCGTGACATGATGCCGCGCAAGGAATCCCTGGTGGAATGAATCCCACCGGCTCACCAGGGTTGTGACTGGGAGCACTCAAGAGTGGCTCCCAATGGTCCACGAACTCCTGGATAGGGGGCAAAACTTGCTCATCCCCAGCTCCTTCCAGTACCCCCGCAGCCACACGAGCCAGATGCTCGCTTCACAACTTCTGGACCCGCAGATATTTCCGCCTTCTTGCTTGTTTTGCTGCTCTGTGACCTACAGGAGGCACCGAAGTAGGAGGAACCGCTCTCCGATGCCCCTCACAGTCGCTTCCTCAACCCGTGGGAAGATCCTCTGTATATAGGCTGCAACCTCGTCCTCCAAGCCTGCTTCCCGAGCCTCAACACTCCAGTCTTCAAGTCTTCAAGAAGACCGGAGGTCCCGGGGAAGGATTGCTGAATGGCGGGCTTTTGCCCCACGCCTGTAGGAGATGCGGGAGATGCCCCACGGCTATTTGCCAGGATCGCATCCTGGATAAGCTGCTTATAGGGGGGCCTCATGCGAAAAGATTGGATGGCAGAAAACGTGAGCATGGGAAAACGTTGCACGCACGCACACACACACACAAACACACACACACACACACACACACACACACACACACACACACACACACACACACACACACACACACACACACACACACACACACACACACACACACACACACACACACACACACACACACACACACACACACACACACACACACACACACACACACACACACACACACACACACACACACACACACACACACACACACACACACACACACACACACACACACACACACACACACACACACACACACACACACACACACACACACACACACACACACACACACACACACACACACATATATATATATATATATATATATATATATATATATATATATATATATATATATATATATGCCCTTCCTGGCGATCCTGGGGTTCGAGATGTGTCGTTTAAGGCCCGTCACAGTTAAAGCCTTCTCAGTGGAGTTGCTCGACTTAAGAAGCAGATAATATATTTTAGGAACTACTCGAAACGACGATTTCATAGTACTGGCTAGGGATACAAGAAACACGTACAGAACTACCTTATTTTCTTCCAAATGCAACTCCAGTGACTTAATCATCATTAAATAATGATGTGAACTAAACTGTATTCAATTGTTATGTTGCTCACATTGACTATTCAGCATCATTTGACTCAATGCTTACCCTGATACCAAAGCTTCCGGTGTATTTCGGCCATCCCCTGGTTTGGTTGAGGAAGTTTATGCCTCGACTTCTTCGCTGAGGAACACTCCAGCCTCTGATTTTTCTGGAATGAATAAACCTATGATCAATATTATTCCTGTTCTCATCATTGAATAATTTGCGTTCATTATTAATTTACATTTCACTGAGGGTGGCTTGCCATCGGCTTTCTAAATCTCGGAAATAACTCCAATTTCAAAAAAAGGGGAAGGGGGGAAGGAACAGCAAGGTCTTCTCGGGATTTCGTCTAGTTGCAAAGTTGACCATATTTGTCAAGGTCATTTAAGAGCTACAGTCTCGAAGCAGCTAGCTCTATTTTTGAAGGGTAATCCACTCACAGCAATTCAGGTTTTCAAAGGGCGAGATTACCACTTCAGCAGTAGCATCCCTAATGGTTGCAGCTCTTCAAGCTCTTGATTTACTTGACCCCAGATCACCTGCAGGGCAGTCTTCCTACATTTGTTACAACCAAACATTGTTTCTCTGTGTTATCAATCAAAAACTTGCATGTACCTACCTAACTAATGATTCTCTTTATTGACTTTTGTAATGCCAAATTTGACTAATGCAAATAAAAACGATTTGATATGACGATAACCTCCTTGGGATTGAGATAAAAATTCCTTTCTCGTGCCCAAAATTCAAGCTTTGGTAATGAAAGCATGTGATTGTTGACCATCCCATTTTGAGCACAAAAAGTTAATGACATTTCAAAAATGAGTGCTAAAAATCACTTAAAAATCCTAAAAACGGCAAAAAATGGTTAAGTTTATATTTCTTTAGCGGAATTTCAGTCAAAAAAAGTTTATCAACAATAAACTAAAACATTGAAAACATTTACGCCCAAATTTATACTGAAAAATTTACTTGAACTTCATTAATATTTGCCGAAAAATAGGTGCAAATCGAAAAGAGGCTAAATATCCTAAATCTTTTTTAATCGCAGAATACTATTTAGAACGAGTTATCTACCATAAATATATATAATTGGTAGCTAATCATTCCTTTCCACTCAAAGTCTCCTTTTTTCCAAATAATTCAACACAATATATTCATAAAACATTTAAAACAACATCATCCATAAAGCATAAAATATTTAACTTACGAAAATTCACTCATACGACCATGCTGCATGAATAGAGCTTTTTTATCTGGTTGTGAATAACCCTGTCTGTCGAAGTGTATCTCACAGTTTAGATGTCAGGTCATCAGTACATTAATATTTATTGTTTTTTTTTTTTTTTTTTTGACATTTATGATGTCTTCAACGAAGTTCATGTAATGTTTTTTGCCGACGATCATTCAAAATATTGACTCATATAAATATAATATAGCGACTTTCCAGGAGAACCTTCACTTGCTTTGGGGGTGCTGTCATTGTAACGGACTGTTATCAAATTTTTTATCAACAAGATTTTGGTTGCCGATTCACGGTGAATATCACTATTGTGTTACATTAACTTATCAAATGCATTTTCCTTAAAACATTTCTCCATTCTCCGCATTCGCCACCGGTAATTATTTCAAACATCATTTTCCTGTTTCCTATTCAGCCTATTTCGACTTTTTACGTTACCTTCAACTTGATTTTACTATATTCCGCTATGGATTTCATGTTTGTTAAAATTATATCGATGATCTACACATTCATGTTATTTTCCATTGGTAGGTACCTAGCTACTCAAATACCATTATTCTTAGATCAAGGGGACTGGTAAAGGGTTGTTGTTTTAATTATTTGCATTAGTTTTCCCTCTGTAGGTGCTTATATCTAGGCGGTCGGCTTGAAGACAACTTACGGATCAGCTATGTACAACACTATACAACTTATGCAAAAAAAAAAAAAAAAAAAAAAAAAGCAGAAAAATGTACTTGTATTTTATGAAAAATCGATTGAAAAACTGAAATATTGGTTAAAATCCAATATCTGTTTTGAATCGTAGAATATAATTTAGAACGAGTTAATTTACAAAAAGTTGGTTGTTAACATTTCTTTCCCCTCAACGTGTACAATTTCAAAACAATATAACATAATAAAATACTATTATCTACAAAAATTCGCTCATACGATCATGCTGCATGACTGAACCTTTTCTATTTGTTTTTAAGGAGTGGTGTTTTTCTGTGAGGGGGTTGTAGATAGATTTATTCCTATCTTGGCTAATGGTGGGCCTGGGGATATGTGATTATCAAATCATTACGGCTGAAGGTCTAATCACTTTAGGGGGCATGCTTTTGATGGCTGCAGCGTGGGCCTCGTTAGGTTTTTTTTTTTAAATAAACCGACTAGCATTTTTAATCATTTCCGTGCACTCAAAGTACTCAAATTCCAAAAAACAGCAATGTACTCGTAATAAAATACTATAACTTACGAAAATTCGTTCATACAATCATACTGCACGAATGGGCCTTTTTTGAGTTTTTTTGCACGTCTTTACACGTATGGACAGTAACAATAAATAGCCTCATCATCCCCACCTGCCCATTGGCACGCAGGGTCCTAGGGGAGGAGCTCGGGGGCGCCCCAGGCAGGGGCGTCGGTGATCCTCCCCCTCATCTTCATCCTCTCCATCAAACCCTTCATCCTCTTCCTCTGCCCTGATTAATGCCCAGCAGTGTGCCTTCTGTGAGAGAGCCTTCAGTTCCCAGCGTGGCCTCAGTGCCCACGTCTGGCAGAGGCATCCTGTACAGGCCAACGCTGCAATTGATATAGAGCGAGAGCGACCCAGATATGCCTCTGGGGATTTGCGGAGAATGGCAGCAGAGGAGGCAGAGGCTGTGCGCATGGGGTACGTCATATTAACGTATTTTTGCAACAACGTTTTCACATGCGCACGCATTCTGCCATTCAATATTTTCGCCTGAGGTCCAGGATGCAATCCTATAAGCAGCTTGTCCAGGATGCAGTCGTATAAGCAGCTTGTACAGGATGCAATCCTATAAGCAGCTTGTCCAGGATGCAATCCTGGCAAATAGCTGTGGGGCCTCCCCCGCATTTCCTACAGGCGTGGGAGCAGCCCGCCGTTCAGAAATCCTCTCCCGGGACCTCTGGTCTTCTTGAAGACTTGAAGACTGGAGTATTGAGGCTCGGGGAGCAGGTAGGCCGTTTTGATGTTGTGAGAGCGCCTACCTGCAGGATCTGGCGAGGCGGGCTGTAGAGGGGCCAGATGGCTTGGAAGACGAGATAGTGGCCTATTTATAGCCTCCTATTAGAAATCTATTACAACTTCAAAAACTGCTGCTTTTGTACTGTATGCCAATTGCTAATAAGTACGTACTAATAAATAGTACCTACCATGTTGCGCCTTCTTTTCGCATGATTGGTACATTATGGATATTTAGCAATATTAGTTTATAACGTAGCGTAATAAAAAATCTGCTTTCCTTCACACTACAGATCCTTAGGGATCACGAGATGTGATAAAATGAGAGTATTCCAAAAAGTGGAGAACGATTTTCCTTGTATGAAAGATAAGGGAATTACGCTTCCCTAGCAACGCATTGGTTGTACGTGAAAATCAATAGAAAACATGTCGGCTCTAGCTGAATTTCGTTTAATTTTGAAGCACCAAACCCAGCGGTTAAACATGATACATGTTTGATAAACTAATAACATCTGAGCTCTACCAGTTCAATTAAATTAAATAAGAAACTCAAATCAACTAGTTTTAGTGATATACGATAGTAGCAGGCTCTGTTGTGGTAATGAACAGTGTTAACATTATCCAATGGCCTTCAAGACGTCTTAGTGAGTTCACAAATACACTCTTGGTCCTAGTAAGGTAAAATATTGTTCAATTGTTTGCATAATATTCATTAGTTTTATGCGAATGAGTAGAATGTAATAAGATAACATATGAGTTCAAGGTTATTATTGAATAACTCGCTTTAGCAAATAAAATGGAGTGGAAATAGGACTTCAAAAGAGATCTTAGAGCTTGGAAAGCCCAAGATTCAATCGAACTTGAAGTGGTACAACCATAGAGAATGAATTCACGGTAGATAAAGCACTAGGGGCGGAATTCCATCCGCCAGACCGCAGGCAGCCGCACAGGGCTTGACGGCCTTTTATGGTTCCTCGAGTCTTTCTCTTCAGCTGAAGGTGGCTCAAAGGCTTCAGAAGTCGCCACAAAACGTAGTTCTCCACTCAGAGCGTCCCTTTTGCCTGCAATTAGCCTCCCTTTATATACGGGACCGTTTTCTATCAGTCTCCCTTCTTTTCCCTTGCTTCCTTCTTTTCTGATGTCCTCCCTTTTGTAGGGGATATTGCCTTCAGAGTGGACTATCATGGTTTTTGTCTGGTGTTGAAGTAAAATAACAAAGCGACCGAACGAGAACTTCGAATAAGCTGTTGGAAAAGCAAGAAAGATATTTTGATGGTTGCCAGCAGATGGTCATAGAAATGAATAATAGGTGACCAATGTTTACCCATGGATCTATTTTATATTTTTTACATTTTTGTCTCTTGGCTTTGACACACAACCGCGAAAAGCGTTACTTTTAAGAAGGAACACTTTTTACGGGTGGCAAAATTTCCTAATCATTCTCACTTACAACTTCATCATTGCTACAGATCCCCAATTTTCATAGTACAATTATCGTTTGCCAGTCGTTGGAAAGCTCTTTATTCTCTTTATCACATCACCACTCCTCATGCTGCCGATTCCCCCCTCCATACATCTCTGAGAAAAGATTATGAGCTTGGTGTGATAACGAAACTGGTTTGATCTGTTGTTCAGGCTACGTTACCTATTAGGCATCTGAAGTACCTTAATTCTTGTACCTTCTCTTCAATTATAAAACACGATGGCGCACTGATCAACTGAGGGACCCCTGGAGCTAATTTCTTTCCTAATTGACCTACAGGGCTGAAATTTGGAATGAAGCGCCTTTGTGACATCTAAAATTTGATTACGGGGTAGATACGTAGGGGAAATAATCAGCTAATTCCAATAATCTTTTTCCTAATCGATCCATGATGCAGACATTTGGAATAAAGCGTCATTGGAACATCTAGAATACGATTTCAAGTTACGGAGGCACAAAGATCAGCTAAGGGCTTTTTGAGGCTGATTTCTTTCCTAACCCACCGTAGACCACGCGAGTGTTATGTATTGTTTGTTTACTCGAATTAAATACAGAGGGCTTTCCCCATGCTATGCTTTCCAAGCCGCTCCTTCTACTTATGTACCTAGGGTTCTCATCTCTCCGCATTTTACCTAGAAGTCACCCACAATTGTTTGATGTAGGGAAAAGTTGGGTGATATGGGGGTTCGGGTATGGTGTTATTCATAACTACGTTTGATTCTAGATTTTATGTAGCTATTTATTAGTTATTTGCATCCTCATATTATGCTTTAAAAAAAAAAAAACCTAGACGGTTTAGATTGGAAAGTGGTTGCAGAATCTATCTGTTTACGGTATAGCGTACTTTTTAATTGGTTTATCATTCCAATTTTCATTCATTTTCAGAAATGACCAGTTTGTTTTGTTCAGTCAGCTAAATATGAGTGGTTCATCCTTAATTTGAATCGAAAGCGGCGTACTTATGAAAATCTAGCACTTTATAATGAGTTTGGAATAATTCGATTTTGTTTTTAATCTTAGAACGGTTTGTTGGCCTAAGAAACTATCATTCAAAAATAAACTGATTTATCTGTTTACGGTATAGCGTACTTTTTAATTGGTTTATCATTCCAATTTTCAATTCATTTTCAGAAATGACCGGTTTGTTTTGTTCAGTCAGCTAAATATGGGTGGTTCATCCTTAATTTGAATCGAAAGCGGCGTACTTATGAAAATCCAGCACTTTATAATGAGTTTGGAATAATTCGATTTTGTTTTTAATCTTAGAACGGTTTGTCGGCCTTAGGAACTATTATTCAAAAATAAACTGATTTATTATTAATGCATTTGCTTGTCACCACAACAACTGCATAATATGTATATTTATAAATACAGAGTGCCCTGTACGGGAGTCCGAGGGACCCCAGGAGGCTTATTTCTTCCCCAGTCGACCTACGGTGCTGAATTGGGAATAGAGCGTCTTTGAGACTTCCGGGTAGCTAGTTATTGGAAAGTATGGATGCGCACTGATCAGCTGAAAGAATGCTGAAGCGAGTTTCTTTCCTAATCGACCTTAGGTGCACATTAAGTCTTCGAAAACTATTTCAACGTCTTGGACATCAGAACGGAAGTTGGTGAAAAACGTTGTCTATTTCCACGAAAAACAAAGAGTTACAATGTTAAATCGATTTCGACGATTAGGCCATCATCAGTAACAAACAATAACTTATTGTTATTGTTACAGATATTGTTTGTTAATGATGATGACCTAACCGTCTGTTACTTACATGTTACTGATGACGGCCTAATCTATTATTGTTACAGATATTGTTTGTTACTGATGATGGCCTAACCGTCGAAATCGATTTAACATTGTAACTCTTTATTTTTCATGGAAATAGACAACGCTTTTCACTAACTTTCGTTTCGAAATGGGTTTCCACAACTTTGTCGCCAGTGATTTAGGTCGTGTGTTGGACATCAGATAGCTCCTCGTATGGACCAAAGGAAAGTCATACTTTTTCTTTCACGTTTCGAAATTGAAAGTTTGGGATTTTGATACTATTGTCATGTGAAAATACCATGGCATCCATGGCATATGCGGTACGCGAAAATACCAAACACCGCATGACACCGCATGACTCCCGTACGCATGACATATGCGGTACGGGAGTGATTAATTTTTATTAATTCGTTTACCAGCATCTGAAACAAACATCTAAAACTCGTTGAACGATCTGGCCGTCGCGAATCTCAACAACTTTTTTAATATTCATACCGAGGGTTTTTAACCTTTTTAAAGTGATGAACCACTAACAAAGATTTGAAGTTTCCACGGACCACTGGGCATATTTATGGCTGATGACCTATTTGTTATTTACGATTAATTTGAATGATATTTTTTAAATGGATAAATAAATAAAATATCAATAATATCATCGACAGTATTTTTTCAATGTGGTGGAAACGGTTGAATGTTTTTGACCAGTTTATCAAAGGTGGGGGGGGGGGGGTCGATATGTTCGCCATTGCAATTAGTAGGTCACTCTCAGGGTGTACCAGCCGACATTTGCTTGCTTTTGACCGCGACAACAGATGAAAATCCTAGCTAGTATGGTGTGGAAAAGGGAGTGAGGAGTCCCAACGCACTATTTGGAACTATGGGGTACGACAGAGCAGTTTTACACCGTAACCCTCCTGTCATTGAAACAGTGGAGTTATACTTGCAGTTCCTGTTGCTTTATGACATTATTTTGGTTATTCTTGCAAATAATCAGGCAGAAACCTAGAACGCTTTGGTATTAAATGGTTTACGTAGCAATCTTGATTTCGGATTTGTTTTAGCGCTCGTATATTCAAGAGCTGTATGAAATCTCTCTTCGACGATTCCCAATGTGCAGTAATGTTTTCTCACGAATTAAATCACTCGCAATGAAGTTGCGAAAACCCATTTAAATGAAGAAAAAGTAAGTAAAAGAATTTATCTTCAACAAACCCTAAAAAGACTTTTAGACTATTCTTATTTTTAAAACGCACTTTGCAACCCCTCGATTATAGAATTTTACCAATTACTTATCCATTGTTTCCCTTCCAATCAATGTACAACAAATACCCAGGCTGCCTAGACTTTGATTTGCATACAGGCTGAGTCTTTGATTTTCAATTTACGCGAGTACCTACCAAGGGTTTCGTCAGGAGGGAACAATTTGTTATCGAACTTGGTGAAACTCATACTCTGACTATCTGGGACTCAATTTCCGCTGTCCTCAAACATTTCGTTGAAATCAAAAGTGAATTTTTTTTTTGTTTTGCAATTTTGTATGCGAGTGGCTACTCTTGAAACTAGAGCACTCGACCCACGAAATACCCGACAATTTCTACCAACAGGGGGGAAATTATGCGAACGATGCGCTAAACACATAACGGAATAAACATGCAGACTCGAATCAACATTTTCCCAGAATTTAATAGAATCAAAAACAAGGTGATTGTAAACAACAATTTTGGTAGATGGATTGTTTTTATTTTTAAAAGTGATTGCATGTTTGCTACGGCCATGTATAAACTAGAGGTAAAAGAACACATCCATCCCTCATTGATCATCCAGCAAAATATATAGGTTAGTTGAGTTGAGGATTCCAAATCAACAGAGCCTTTTTTATAGGATTCACATTGGACCTCAAACAAGGTCTATCCTTGGTACTATCTAGAGCATATTCAAAGCCTCACGGAGTGAAGCAAATTTTATCTACGACAATAGTCTGATTTTGAAGCCTTACCACATACTATGGAAGGTCATTACGATTTTCTATCAATTTTGTTAACATAATACAGCGATACCGACTGTTTACAAATAAGGTTTTGCAACGGTGGATGCTTGATGTTCAACCGTTGTGAAGCTTTCCTTGTGAGTCCACAGAATCTAAGGCCTGCAGAAAGGTTTCTTCCCCCAGCAACGCATTGTGTTTGAACTATTTGGCCCTCGTATCGAAGGCAAGCTTTCCCATTATCCGGTCTGTTCTATCCAAGTGAAAAGAATAGACTGAAAAACTCGTGACCTCCCTAGAACGTTTCCCCTGTGGCAACTTATTGTCTCCAGTTCCACCTCCTGTATGTTTGTGAAAGCAACACAGTGAGTAGATAATAAGATTTTTTCTGCATTCGCAAATGTATTAGGTAGGGTCACCTCCTTACACATTTCAAAGTAATTTCATTTCTTTTCTTGTCTTTCTCTTGTTTCAAAATGAAACGAACTATCGAGTAACTATCATAGCTCATGAGCAATTAGGCGTGATAGATGCAATTCTCACTGCTAGTTGTATTTACCTTTCTCGTTAGAAGAAACTATTTTAACGAAGTCACTACTGATGTTTTCTTACCTTTTCTCACTGCTGATTGTATATACCTTTCTCGTTCAAAGAAACTATTTTAACGAAGTCACTACTGATGTTTTCTTACCTTTTCGAAAGCAACAATTTTTGTCTTTGGTGCAATCTCTCCTAGTCTATCCTCCAGGACTCGGCGAGCACCTCCCCACTTTAGGTACAAAAAAAAAAAAAAAAAAAAAAAAAAAAAAAAGTGTGATGGGCATCTCCATTCCCCTGTCGATAGTAGCTGCATCCTCAATCTTCCGCCTTTCCTATCTTTGGCCAGTGAGGAACTGGGTGAGGTAATAATTCATCTCACCGTGCTTCCTATTCACCCAGATGTTCAGGCTGGGGATCAACCAGTATGTCCAGCGGGCTCGGGTCTCATCCTCCCATCAAGCCTGCCATTTCCTCAATGTTTCTCCTCTTTCCTCTTTCTTGATGTTTTGCACTGGGTTCTCTCCCTTCTGCACGTAGATCCTCCTTCGCTCTTCAGCAAGCAGATCTATTGGGACCACTCCCGCAATAACCTGAGCAGCGAGGCCAGAAACTATCCTGTATGGACTGAATATCCAGAGAGCTCCTCTTCTTTGGATTGCCTCCATCATGTTTTGACATTTTTGGAACCTCAGGGCTTCTGCCCAAACCTCAGCTCCATACACCATAATGGCATCAGCTGACCGCATAAGCAGCTCGTGTTTGGCCGGAGATGGGCCTCCTACGTTTGTCATGAGCCTACTAAGATCCCAACCCCTGCTGCCGCCTTGTCTGCTGCTTTGCCAATCTGAGCCCAAAAACTAAGCTTGGAATCAAACATTACTCCCAGGTATCGTATTGCATTGGACGTCTCAATCATCTGCCCATCCACGTTCAATTGGATAGCTCTCTCTATCCACTTGGTCATCAGCTGTACAATCTCCGTCTTCTGTATAGCCAGAGACAGGGACTGTGACTCCATCCACTGTATCACACGACACATCATCTGGTTCAGTTTCCATTGGAGTTGTTCTACTGTGCGTGCAAAAATTACTGCAGCCCGATCATCTGCGTGTCCTACCAGGAAGACATTGCTCGGCATCTCGATACACAGGATTTCATCATAATTGAACATCCAAATGTCTGTGCCCAGGACTGACCCCTGCACTGCTCCTGAGGTTATTCTTTTCCTTTTCTGCCCTTTTCGCGTCTCTTACAGCCACCAGTGAGTCAAGTAGTACTGGAGGTTGTGGTACAGATATGCAGGTACACGAAAGTTTCCCAGGGCTTTGAGGATATCCTAACATCTAGCTGAGATGAACGCATTTCTTACGTCTAGGCTTACCTTCTGGCAAACCTTCCTAGACTGGTGGTTCCCTGTTTGCATTGATCGTGCAGCTACAACCACTTCACTGACTGCATACATAGTCAATCGTCCTACAGTGAAGCCATATTGCCTTGGCGACAGCCCTCCAGCCTCTGTCACTGCATCTAGGGTTCTGCATTTCAGCATATTCTCATAGAGCTTTCTAGATATATCCAGCATACATAGTAGCCTATGGGCAGATGCTGTGCTTGGGTCGTCCTTGAGTCGGGTGGGTTAGCAACCTTTCTTTTGTACATCACAGTATCTAAAGAAACCTTCAATAGCAACGTTTTCATCTCATATATTATTCTACCCACAGAAAATTTTGATTAGCAACCTTTCTCATATAGGTACCACATTGTTAAATGCAACCTTTATTTAGCAACTTTCTCTCCTCATCTTATCTTGTTGAATGTAATTCGTATTTAGCATCTTTCTCATCTCATTGTTCATTAGAAAGAAACATTTTTTCATTACCAACATTTGGGAAGAAAACCTATTGTTTTAGAGCAAGCATATATAGGAACTTAATGACATTAAATATTTGACTCCTTCAGAAGAATCTTTTCGAGCTACAGAAAGCAATTTTGTTAATCCACTAAAAGCAACCTTTTCACAAAAGTAACATTGAATTCAAGTTCATAACAACAATATAATTCTCATCTGAAGGCAAATCCTTCTCTAGCAACGTATATTGCCTAATATTTACTAATCAAGTAAATAATAATAAATGTAGTAAATATAAATGTAATATCTCTAAAAGGAACGTTTTTCAAAAGAACAGTAATGAATTTGCTTATAATCTAATTGTTCCTAAAGCAACTAATTGTTATAGAAACAAGCCCAGTCAGTAACTGTCACTCCACAAATGGAAACAACTATCTTATAATTTGAGCAACAGGTTTCTATTGTACACCATTTCTATGTTATTGTCTTGTACGATCCAGTTGAGCAGGTATGATATGTCCATTCACAGTAACAAGACTTTCCTTCAACAACTACCTAGCTCCCTATTGCAAAGAAACGAAAATAATTTGCTAGAAACACCTTTCCATAGTGTGGAGGAACTACTGATTCACTTTTCAATTGAACAAGTAAGAGCAATCACCTTCAGTGTTTGCTGAAAGGAACGTAATACTAAAGTAAGAGTCATAAACTCGCAGCTCATTTCGAGTGACATCTTGCTATACAAAACATTTCCGCTCAGAAGCAACGCCGAACTTTGAGACGCAGACAGACAAGGCTTCCGGCTCTGAACCAAGGTAAGTGCTTCCTTTTGCCTTCGTCGATTACTGTCTGTGTGTTCATTATAACGTTTCTTTCCCCTTTTCTTGCCAACAAGTCCCTCCAAGAATCCCCTTTCACTACCCGAGAAACCTTAAAATCAATGTTTCCTGTTTTAAATTATTTTATCAGACTACCCTTTCCCAGCTAACCTTTCTACTCGTAGCTTATTGGAGACAGCAAGCACCTTATTTACTCAAGCGTTACCTCTCATATAGCGCAGTAGTAACGTTGAGTTGGAGATGGCCCCCCTTGCTCCCGGCAATCCAATTCTTGTACACCCGTTATTACAGATACTGCACGTAAGCAATTCAGCGGGGTTCCCAACGAGATCTGCCTCTCAAGCAACGATGTTGTGGTCTGTGGCTTACGGGTAATCGGCAACCATTTTCCCAAGTATCGGGATACTCTTTGTAAACTACCTTTCCCTTCACATAAAGTAACTTTCCCCCTTGCTATTTAGTGTCCATCTGCTTTCCGTCCCCTGAGGGAAACCCTGAATCTCCAGCTTACAATAATAAATACCTTTTTTTATAATATTGCATGCCTATCATAGCAGAATTCCCTTATCGACTTGAATGTAGTTTAGGTTGAGCACACTGATATACCACTGCTTGAAAATGGCACCCACACAACAAACTGTGTGGTTACTTTTTCAGATCTAAGTGGTAGACTGGAAAATTCCTGCGCCACTCCTCCCACGTTCTTTTCATCTACCCTTGGAAAACAGAAAACAACAGGATTCTCTCCTTTCACTGTCTCGCGGTTGAGACCCTCCTAGAAAGGCGGAATTCGTACTCAATCACTTGTCTGTAAAGAATGAACGGGCCAAAAAGAATTTGCCCCGTCTACTTTCACCTCAGCAATCTTACACGTCACTGAAACCCATTCAACACTCGAAATGAAGGTTTCTTATACTTTTCCTTTAGCTGTCTCCTTACTCTTTTTGAGAGAACCTGAAAAAAACTCCATTATCCAGAAATAAATCTCCCCCGGAAGAGTTGAAACGTCTCCGTCGCTCTACATTTTCACCCATTTGTCAAACAATAATGAAATTGGATGGTTCGCGGCTGATATCTTTGTTTCAATTCATAGTGACTATTATTCGCGGGCAAGAAAAATCACCCAGGAATTCTTTCAAAATATTATTTGGGGATTGATTGGATAATCAATAATTGACCATTTTCAGCTTTCAATAATGATTACCCACATGTTTACCAATATACTGATTTTATATATTTTTCATAAATTATAGCGAACCCACCACATACGCACTCCACATATGCTACTTCCACTAAATTTATAAACTGTAATTTCATTAGTTGGCGAATAGAAGCGGCAAGCAGGCAATGAGCGATACCCACGTATTCATTTTATATTAGTAGATTCCATTCCAAGAAATTTGGTACCATCCGCACTCTCCTATGTTGAGTATTTTTCTTTCTATGAATTTTCAAGTTTTGCACTAGTGATATCACACTGAAGGCAAGGGGGTCCCGCCCAGGCGGGAGGGGTGCTTTGACGTCACCAGTGTACGAAACTTTGAAAAATCGTAGAAAGAAAACTACCCATGTTAGGAGAGTGCAGTTGACGCCTAACTCTTAGGATGAAATCTTTTTCCATTTATAAATAGTTAAAATACCATTTTCGCACCCATGGGTGACGCTCATTGCCCTGCTCAGGTTTTAGAGAATTCCCTAACTATGAATCTATTGCGGTGGCTCCATAACTTTAAAAAATGTTTTTTACCCCAAAAATTGTCTTTATGCATTCAAATTTCTTTAATGTATGCTAAAAAATATAATTCGACGAAAACTTCATTTAAATTTTAAACAGTGCCCCCACTTCATGGAAAAACTTTGAATGTGCTTGCGTCGATGTGTTAACTCAGCTGATCTATGGGATATTATTCGGAAATGTACAATGTTTCTGTATTCGGCTTAATTCCTCACTTGGTTAATGAAACACGTAGTTAGCCATTCCGTTAATACCAAATCACGTAATTTTTCATCGAGGATTGTTTATACTTCATTGATGACATTGCGTTTAGCTCATGTGCTTTCATTTTCGGAACGGTTTAGTTAATGTACGATTTCTGCAAACATTGAAATCTTCTCAACGAGTGATGGGCCATTTTAATAGGATAAAACTGATGGAGTTACATTTTTCGAGGACCGGCTCCATTAAAGGTGGAAATCATTAAAAAATTATTCCTTTATCTGTGTTGGTGTCGAGAATTTCAGACTTGATTAGCTATTGACTGACCCCCAGCCCAAAAATATATCCATGTAAAAATCCAAAATCTTTGAAATCTTTTAATCTTCGACTACTATTAAGAACCAGATTTGCGTCATTAAACTTAAACTTGAAAGTTTCTTTACACTCATAGTGCTAAAATTTAAAGACAATTCAACATCAATATGACAAAGTCCTTTAAGAGATTTCGCTAACATAACCATGCTGCATGACTTTTTTTGCGGTATTACGATTTTATCTGATTCTCTAAGTAGTCCAATTATAAAATTATTCGGACAACTCTAACTAATCATTCATTTTTTTCATTGCAAATTGCTCTAAGATAAATGTCCTTCCAAGATAAATGCATAATTTTATGTAACTATTTATTTATTTATTTTTTGTCACGAGACATCCGTTACCAAGACATGGGTATGTGTCTTAGCTCGGGGGGTCTGTCCGAATTTTAGTCCGAAAGAAACAATTGTTGAAATATGAACTGTCATTGTTGATGTTTTGTTTCTAAATTTGCGCAATTCACCATTAGGCCTCATCCTCAGAAATTACCTGTGTTTCCGTTGTTTTCATGGTTCGTGATTATTAGTTGTTATATTAATCATATTGTTTATTTTTCACATTTGGAAAATAAAGTCTGTCTAGTTTTGTGATCCGTTCATGAATCTTTTCATTTTTGTAAAAATTAAGATTTGTGAATTTGGGTTTAAATTAAAAGGGTTATGGGGTCTAGTTCGTTGTAAAAACCACTGTTTCTGTACAAAATCAGTTAGGCATAATTTTCCAAAGTGAACCAAGTGAAATAACACGTCATGGAGCTGGCCACAGTTAGTATTGGACTTTTGGAGGGAAAATCCAACTGGTGTACGTGGAGGCTTGAAGCGATAGTCCCCATAAAGGGAATTTCTGATGCAGAAAGAATCATTGAAGGTACATTGAAGACTCCTTCTCCGTTAGCGAGTTCAGCAAGCCCTGACGATTTCGCAAGGTACTACAAGGAACTGAAGACTTTCAACAAACTTCATGTCACAGTATTTCTCATTTTAACCTCTAACATGACAGAAGAAACGCTCAAAAAGGACATGCGGTTCTCAACAGCTCATTAAATATGGATAGAGCTCCGCAGACTTTATGAAGGAGTCTCTGCAAGAAAAAGCATATAACTTATGCATGCAATTCTTCAATTATGAGAAAGAAACGGCCGATGATATGGGGTGTCATATGTCGAAATTAAAAAATATTTGGAATTCTTTAAAATTGGTAATAAATAAGGATGGAGAGAATAAATGTGAATTGCCAGAAATATTCCTATTTTTTAAAATAGTAGAAACATACATATAATATTTTTCTCTTAAAAGTAGTAGGCTTCTCATGTATAAGGAGGAAAGGACTATCGACAACCTGACAGATCAGCTATCCGCCTTTGAAAGTCAGCTGGCACTGAAAGAAAAGTGCACAACTGAGCAGAAATTGACTGCATCCTCATCCATTTTCAAAGGAAAACCTAATAAAATTGATTTCGTTTGTGGCTACTGCTCAGCTGAAGGCCACAGAGTTTGAGACTGCTCAAAGTGGTTAGCAGCAGGAAAATCACCAAAGCCAAAAACGCCCCAAGCCAAATCTGTTGCAAGAGCGCCTGAACTGTTTGCTTCTGAAAACCACGTTATGAAAACTGACTGAATTCAGTAACAGCAGTTAGTACGTGGATAACGGAGCAACAAACCATGTTTCTTCACAAAGAGAACTTTTTCAAAATGCCACAACTTTCTCCAATCCGTAATCGGTAACTACGGCAGGAGGAGATGCGATGGTAGCTGTTGGAAAAGGGGACATTCATTTAGAAGCAGATGCTAAAGGAAAGGAAAATGAAATAATCTCAAGTGTTGTTTGGTATGTGTCAAAAATAAGTAAAAATTTGTTTTCAGTTCTAGTAACACATGACAGACGCAAAAAACAGTGTTTTCTTATCCAAAACTGAGACTTCCTACCGTTGGAGGGCGAATCAGGATTGAAGTATCAAGAAAATCTAATGGTGGACTAAACAAACTCAAACCAAAAAGTATTGTTTCTAATGAAATCAATGATGTTACCGAGGAAAATAAGTTGCAACTTTTCCATAAGAGACTTGGTCACCAAAACAAACAACATGTAAAAAATATTGTTGACAACGAGCTGTGTGAAGATTGAATTTTAGGGAAAACTCGCCGAAAGAAGTTTGGAACAAGAAAACGAGCTTCAACGGCAGAAGAAATCGCCCACACATACGTTTGTGGCCCATTATATAGTTCTATGTCTGGATATCGATACTATGTCGTTTTCAAAGATGACTATAGCCGTTACACAGAAGTTTTCTTCATGAAAGCCGATTTGAAAGTGTCGTCCAAGCTTGAACAAATGATAGCTTTGATGAAAAGAGCAGGACATACATTGAAAAAACTTTTGAGCGGCAATGGTGGAGAGTTTAACTGAGCTTCTGCTAAACGAATCCTAGTGAAGAATGGTGTTAACCACAGGCCCTACACACCAGAGCAAAATGGCTGTGCTGAACAGGAACATCAGACTCTACGTGATACAGCTCGTTCATTAATGTAGGCACATGGTAATATACCGCAAGGACTATGGGCTGAAATGATATACACGGCCAAGTATATTTTAAACATCAGCGGAAATTCAAGTATTCCTGGAAAATAGGTCTATGAAATTCGGACAGGCAAAAAGCCAAGCTTGGAACATTTGTGAATCATTGGAAACACCTGCTAAGTTCATGTTCCGAAAGAATAACGGACGTAAGAAGAAATTTGACGTAAAATCAGTAAAAGGAGTGCTCGTGGGATTTGATGGCACTGATGGTTACCGAATTTGTTGACAAAACAATAATACAAATACCCTGTTACGTTCAGGGATGTCATTTTTGATGAACAAACGCTTCAACTATAAGAATCTGGGGTGAATATTAGGCTGGGAACTGATGATTCTGATATTGCAGAAAGGTTAGAACCTTCAACATCAGGACAAGTAAAGACGAAACTTCATAATCAGGGAAAGTTGAACAACCTTATCAAGACGAAGAACCAAAACCTAGTCAAGATCCAGAAATGCCTGTTCTAAATCAACAGCAAGACTAAGTTGCTGAACGAGTTCTAAAAGATAGATCGAAATTTTATAAACCAGAAAGATCCCACGATTTCATAATGTCCGCAATAACTTCCAACTATCTTATTCCTGAGCCCTCAACAAACACAGAAGCTATGATGAGTGTTGATAAGACAAAATGGACCGAAGCAATGGATAGTGAAATCATATCATTGAACGAAAATAAAACCTGGTCACTGTGCGCACTGCCACCAGGAAAGAAAGTCATTCACACACGGTGGGTCCATCGATTGAAAACGGAAGCTGATGGGTCTATTTTCAACTACAAGGCCAGGCTGGTTGTCAAAGGATTTACTTAAAAGAAGTACATAGACTACGACCAAACCTTCAGCCCTGTTGCATGTTATCGAACTAGAAAAGTGATGGTTCAATCAAAATTCATCAATAAGCAAACAAGCAGTCTAGTCATTTCTCTGGATGGTGTCAGTAACTTCACCATTCACGTTCACTACAACAGTTTTCTCCTCGAGCTTTTTCTCAGAATCATTTCTCGTCACAGTTTTCTATATTCTTCTTGAATTCTTCCTTCCAAGCTGCCCATTCAACTGCAAGACACTTCAGGTTCTTCCTAGTCACCTCTGAAGGCGCAGATTTAATCTTCTTGGCCACTGTCAGCGCTTCTAAAAAGGTTACCTGAGAAGTCCTGTTGCTTTCGTGCCATTGGGCCACCTGAACGCCCCTCGATCTCTACTTCTTCGTTAACTACAACCGCTAAGAATTTATCAAGGAGCCTTCCATCCACCGGCAATATCTCATCCTACTAACAAAAATGGATTCTCCCGATTTCCTATTTATTGTCTCAAAGTTAATTCGATCCCTGAAGCCTCAAAAGTAGTACATATTGGTTTGTATAGATCCTTGAATCGTTCCAAAACGTCATTTCTACCAAAAAAAAAAGTTACAAATTTATATTGATTTCGACGGTTACGCCATCATTGCCCTCATCCATCATTTCGTCTCTAGAGCTTCAGTTCTGCAGTCTATTGACATCCTCGCTTCCAACTTAATATACATGAAATATCATGTCGTTTCAAGCTAGGTTAGGACAGGTAAAGAATGAATCGTATTTTCTTACAGTTAGCAACCACCATACAAAAACTAGTAATAATAAACTGAAATTATAATGCCACACCCTGTATGATTATAATAATATCACTTATGAATTAACACCTATAAGTAAGTAGATTATGATTATTGCGTTTCTCCAGCTAAACTACGATTAGCTTTTTTGATCACGAGCCTGGTTCATTGGACTCACAGGCACGCCATCACACATCTGGTTTGGGGAATCTGGAGCATTTGGCAACAAACGCATCTGGCAACGGACTTGGACCGTCCACTCTAGATCCGATGAAAAATCCTCCCGTGTAAAGACACCAAATGAATGATATTAACTATTATCATCATCATCGATTTATTGTTGATGTACAGCAACGGTACATAACAAATGTCATAAAAGTACAAGTCATGTGATAACAACATACATCAAATGTATAATGTAAAAGATGAATGACTTAACCTAATCATAAATAACAATTTCAAAAAACAGGGACGGCACACTGCCAAGAGGAAACACAAACAGAACATACAACTGACTCTAAAAACCACAACAACATAGAAAAACACAAAGCATCACTCAACATCTGCACTGAACTCGCCCACCGAGTATGGCGCAGCAGACACGAGGATTTCCCTGATCTTCCTGCTAAACTGTCGAAGGGGAAGGGACCTGAGGTGCTCCGGAAGACCGTTAAGCAATCCGATTCCTACGTAGTCAGGATTCCGCCGTTGAACCAAGGCCAGAGGATGGTGCTGAACGGCGAGCCGGTTAGGGTTCCTCGTGGAGTACTCATAATTGTCACCAAGACGAGGCAAACCATTCTCGAGAGCCTTGATCCTCTCCAAGCTGGCCAATATGAACAAGGCCGGTAATGTCAGTAGCCCAAGCTCAACAAAGAGCGGCATCAGAAGGCACCCCTTTTATAACTCTTATAGCCGCCTTCTGCTGACGGAAGATGGCTTGTGCTCCACTGGAGTTGCCCCATAAGAGAACTCCATACCTCAGACGAGATTCGAACAAATCATAATACATGGTTAAAAGAACTTTGGCGGATATTACTGAGGAAAGACTTCTGAAGAGGAACAACAACTTCCCCAAATTCTTGGCCAAAGCTCGAGAATGGGCTCACCACGTAACTGCCTCGCCTATTCGAAGTCCGAGCAGGGTGACTGCGGTCTCGTCACTGCCCCTCACCCCAAAAGTCAACATCTGGGTCTTATCCTCATTTAAAACCAGATAATTCCCACGGCACCATTCCAAGATCGATGACCTGACCGGGCCCGCTGTCTGTCGGAAACCTCCGGACGACGAAGATTTAACCAAGGCAGTTACATCGTCTGCGTACATGAACATCTCCACTTCATCCTGAGAAACAGCGGCTATCGATTCCATGACGGCCCCCGGCATGTCATTGGTGAAGACAATGAACAACAGAGAACCAAGAATTGACCCCTGTTGCACGCCAGTCGCGAGTGGGCGGAACCCCGAGAATTCCCCATCATACTGGATGCACTGCTGCCAACCCACTAAGTACTGTTCAAAGAACGACACAGCACCATAATCAAAACCGTAGTGCCTCAATTTTAACAGAAGAAGAGCTGGATTTAAAATGTCAAAAGCCTTTGACATATCGAAGAGCAAAGCCCCGACCACCTCTCCCTTGTCAAGACCGCTAAGGCACCCAATCACCAGCTCTGTAACGGCTTGTACAGTGTTACGTTTTTTCCGGAATCCAAACTGTGCATCTCCAAGTATCTGATTCCCTTCACAGTACTCTTGGAGCTCCACGTACAGTACTGACTCAAGCACCTTAAAAAAATAGGGAATTATCGAGACGGACCAGAAGTGGTTATAGTTGTCCTTGCTGCCCTTTTTGTGGATAGGACTTACAACACTGCTCTTCAAAAACGGAGGCAAATACCAGGACGATAAGCACTTGTTCACCAGATAGGCTAATGGCTCGGCGACAAAGGGAGCAACCGACTTTATGAGTGCAGAGTTGAAGCCACACACATCGGAAGCACTTGAGTTCCTCAGCCCTATCATGGCTCCATACACAGCCTCAATCGACACCTCTTTCAGAGTGAAAACAGCATCCGGTCATTCAGTCTGGTGTAAAAAGGTCAAAGCGCTTGAGTAGTTTTGATCCACCTCGGCGGTGGACAGTGCAGACAGAGGCCCAGTGAAAGCGCCACTGGACTCGAGAAGGTCGTTCACGCTTGAGGCAAAGAAGTTGCTGAAACCGGTCGCGCTCAGTCCCGATGAGGGAGCCGATGAAGTGTGTTTCAATAGTCCACTATTGACCTGCCCCTTAATCATTTGCCAGGCTGCTTTGCTTGGGTTTGAAGCCAAAGATATTTCCCAATCATTAAAGCCAATCACAAGATGCTTTACTCGATATCTATACTCTCTTCTGGCTGCTCCTAAGGCCCTCGCAATAGAGTCATTATGTGTGTTCAGAGGAACACTCTGTGCCAGCTCAATGAGTGCACTCCTATGGGGCTCCAGTTCCGATTCGAATGTCCGGACCTTCTTCCGAGCCCTCTTCATTCTGACCCGCCTCCAGGGAGAGGTCGAGTCAGCCGCTCTGAGGAGTCCCCCAAAAAACTCAGACATGCCAGCATCCACACCCAGACCGTAGACCTTCAGCCAGGATGAGCCGTGAAACCAAGCGCCCAGAGCATCCAGGTTCTATATTTCCTCCCTGATCTATAGCCACAGTGCTCAGGTAGTTCATCTGAGGTGGGCATAAATATGTCGCACTCGTCAAGTCAGGCTGAAGACGAGATACAAAAAGTGGTCTCTGCTTTGCTACAGCTCTCAATGACGAATACGTGTTTTTCCCAATTTCCATGGGCTTTCTCGCGTGTGCTCCTCGAGTGCCATTACTCTTTTTTCCACCGTCACCACCGAGGGTTGCACGGGATTGAGCGTTCTGGGATTGTGCACCATTCCAAGTGCGCAGCGCGTTATTCCTCATGGCACCCGCGACCTGCGCCCAAGAACGGTCCGCTGGTTTCCCCGGAATCTGAAGATTCCCTGGACCAGCCCCGTTCACTGCATTTGTCCCAGGTATGCCCACTGCGTCCAAAGAGGAGGGACTACCAACTCCCAACAGCGAGAAACCGTCATTATTAATTGCAGATGAAAACTTTGATAAATTTCCAATAGCGCCTTCAGAACCTGAGCGCGGCCGTCTTGCATTACTTGGAGGCAAGCCCGGCTGCGTTACGTTCGACGTTTGGTTGCTGGACGAATTTGGGCTCATATCGCCGTCCACGATCGTCTTATCAGATCCCACGCTGTTGCGATTGTTCACGATTCGATATTCAGGATTATTCGTGCAGATTTTCGAATTATTCGCGGAGTATTGTGCTCGACTTGAATCCGAATTCATGCTGGTTGTGTTCAATTGTGTCATCAAATGCTGAATCCTTTGTTCGACGAGAGTGACTAGCCTTTTGAGGAGGTTATTCTCATTTATATTACAGACGCACACTCGTCGGATTTAACCTTCAACTGGGTAAGAATCGTCAATATTTGTGATTGCTGTTTCATGAACACGATTAGTAAACCTCGTACGTCCATGGTTTCGATCTCGGTCGCACTAAATTCTATAGCAGGTACACACTTAGGAAGAATTACTTTCGTACTGTTAGCAGATGTTACGCTACATGTAGGGCAGTACCACTCGGTCATATCTACTTGTACTCCCGAATCCGATTCCTCTCCCAAACAAGCCCTATGCACAACTGACAGACATTTCTCAAGATTGCAGTGTAAGAGATTTTCATGTCTCGTATTTTTAACCACCTTACAGCAAACTGTACAGCGTGTTTGCTGGTCAACTGCGGTATCATCACCCGCCATGCCTCCCCACGATCGCAATAATAGCACTCGGAACGAAAAATTCAATAAAAGTATCAAATTTCAGCTTGGACTGACTTCAGAAAGTCATAGATGAATAATTTAAGTCAAGTCAGAATGCAAGTTCAAGTTAGAATGCATATTATAAATTAAAATGTACTTAGCTGATGTTGTGCCTCTGCTTATCACTTTATCACTGTGTTCTATAAAGAAGTACTAACCTATTGAGTCAAGGTTGCATCAACAAATTTATTCTTCGTGTGTTAATGCCAAGTTACAAACATGCGTTCCTAATAATACAAACTTTTTTTCTAGATAAATTGAAAGTCTTGGAAAATTATGTTGCTCCCGTGGTAGACTTGTTAGTTAGTAATGTCTTCGGGCTGGAACGAGAAGAAAAGAAATCTTGAAAAGTTGTTTTCCAAGTAGTTTCTTTCAAGGAAGTTTCTTTAAGAGAATAAAAAAGTGGAAGTTGGGTGAATTATGTTCGGTGTCACGGGGAAAATAAAGTCGTCATTAATTCTCTTGCTTTCGCTCGAAAAATCAGTTTTGAAAAAGTCAGCAAGAATTTTCAAGGGAATGCATTCAAACTCAATAATAACCAGGAGTATTGCGAGTTACGTGATAAAATATGTTCTTTACTGTCTTTTTCGAACAATTTCATTATTTTACCAGATAATTTTGGATTTTCGGAAAGTTCTTTCACCAGTTTTGCGATCTGATGTTTGACTCAGTTTAGATGGAGCTTTGTTTTTTTCTGTGTTCTTTATTCATAACAGAGCTGTATGACACATTTAGTATGTTAATAGTAGCCCCTTATGGTTTACTATAATAATATTTTAATCATAAACCTCTTTGTTTTTCAACACATTTTATCGGACCAGACAACATATTCAATCACCACGAAACTTTATATGCAAGAAAATTATTATACAAGAAGAGGCAGAATTTTGTATCGTCAAAATCAAAGGATTCTGAAGGGTTCAAAACGACAATGAATTACTCGTTCGGTTCAGCCCTTTAGGAATTGCAGGTTTGTAACTGTGGGGTATCACTCCAGCAACTTTTGTGGAAAGATACCACGCAAATTTAAATTAGATTTGGAACGCAGAACTATCAAAATTGAGAAACAAGAAGAATGATATTAAATTAGAATAAAATAGATTTTTACATTAGGACAAAATTATTCGAACGAGATCTGAGAAGCGAATGAATTTTTATTGTTTGAATAATCTTAGTTACCAGTATGATGGAATGGTAACTGGTTGTAATTAGATCATGAAATAAAAAAACTGAAGACTGAAATAAAATAAATATTGGCTATCTTGCTGTAGGTAGGTCACCGCAGTAACATTTCCTTAGCAACGCACAACAGATTGTAACGAAATAAAGACGCGACGACCGTCATCGTCGGATTCGACATCTATAACAGATAAGAAGCGTGACAGTTCCATCCAAAAATCAAAACTCATCAGGTAAAATAATGAAATAGTTCGAAAAAGATGGTAAAGAACATCTTTTAGCAGATGCCAAGTTACCAAAACTCCTTGTATTACGAGATACAAACAAATGACCGCGAGTTTGAATGCCTTGAAAAGTCTTGCAAACTTTCTTAAAACTTATTTTTCGAGCGAAAGCAAGAGAATTAATGACAACTTTATTTTCCTCGTGACGCCGAACATAATTCACCCATCTTCCACTTCTTTATTATCTTAAAGAAACTTCCTTGAAAGAAACTACTTAGAAAACAACTTTTCAAGATTTCTTTTCTTCACGTTCCGGCCCGCCGTTACCAACTAACAAGTCTACCTCGGGAGCAACATAATTTTCCAAGGCTTTCAATTTATCTAAAAAAATGGTTTGTATTATTAGTAACACATGTTTGTAACTTGGCAATAACACACGAAGAATAAATTTGTTGATGCAACTTTGACTCAATGGGTTAGTATTTCAATATAGGTAGTTGATACATACCATTCATTAGGTGTCTTTCCACGGACGGAATTGGATAATGCAACTTTTACAATATAGGTTAGTACTTCTTTATAGTTGATATCATTCATTTGGTGTCTTTACACGGGAGAATTTTTCATCGGATTTAGAGTGGACGGTCCGAATCCAGATGCGTCCAGATGCGTTCGTTGCCGAATGCTCCAGATTCGCAAAATTAGATGTGTGATGGCGTGCCTGCAAGTCCGATGAACCAGGCTCGTGATCAAAAAAGCTAATTGTATTTTAGCTGGAGGAAAAACAATAATAATCATCTGCTCACTGATAGGTGTTACATACATAAGTTATTTTATTGTAAGCGTACAGGGTGTTGCATTATAATTTCAGTTTATTATTATTAGTTTTTGTATGGTGGTTGCTAACTATAAGAAAATACGATTCATTCTTTACCTAACCGAGCTTGAAATGACATGATATTTCATGTTTATTATGTTGGAAATGAGGATGTCGATAGACTGCAGGACAAAAGCTCTAGAGAAGAAATGATGGATGAGTGCAATCGTGAATGTAATCTGAAAAGTCGGGGCACGGTGGCGAAATTTCCCCACCCAGTATTCTAGAATGATGATAAAATTATGATCGATGGAAAAAAAAAAAAAAAATAATAGTAATAATGATAATAATAAATAAATCATAAAAATAGTAATAATAATAAAAAAGGTGAGTGACCACACGTGTAATCACAATATGATTAAAATCGTCCTAATAAAACCCACGTTATACAAACGAAGACAGTCGTGCGGCTATTATAGTTTCAATGGAATGCCCTTATCGAGTAATCAGTGATTACAAATCACGCTTAAAATAACATGTGCTATCTACAGACGGACTAAAAAAGCATAGGTACATATGTGTTTCATTTTAATTCAATAATTTTCTCCCGGTAGTTGCCTATCTCTATGTTGTCATAGGTGGATAATGATTTACCATAGGCTTCGTTTATATATTTCTATAAACCTGTGATTTGGGCAGCAGGGCTGTATAATATAGGAGCAATAAAGTTTCGTATAATTGGCAGTGCGTTTTCAACCATATTTAAGTAATTCAAACACGTTAATGAACTCGATACTTACCGTCTACATCAGGCTTTAAATGAATTTCGATAGTAGGAGAATGTTGTAGCGAACGTGATAACGAAGGTGTCAGAGAAGCGTTGCTATGTAGGTAGTTTTGACTGACACAGTTGTCTCCGGTGGTGGTAGAACAATTAAACCTAATGTGGTTTGGGGGTCAGCCGTAGTGCTTAATGAGCCGGCCAGCGCATACATGTTGAATTCACTCAAACCTCCATTAATATGCATAGGGTGTCCACCAATTAGTTCTCTCTCGTAGTATAATTATGGGGTAGTAAGCATAAAGCAACAGGGGAGCATGGATTTCGGAATTATTGCAATATAAATACATTTGATAATGAAGGTCGGAGGTTTAAATAATGTCCGCAAAACCCAAGTTCAGTTGGCTCTCTCATTATAACTTGTGATAGTTCAGGGGTTATGATTTTGTTGCCAACGTGTGTGGAGTGAGAGTTCTTGAGAGTTCTTAACATGATAAAGCAGTTGAGTAGCACAGCAGCTGATGAGTATGGTCAAAATATTATCGAACACATAGTTTTCTATTTTAATTTGATAATCACTGAAAAACTTCAAATTTTCAATGAAATTTGCATCAATCTATAAGAAAATCAAAGAACACACATTTTTCCTACACGGGGAAACACCAAAGATCATGGATTAGTTAAATTCATGATATTCACCCAATGAAACGCCTATGCATTCGCATGACTGTTGATGGGTCATATTGAACTAAGTGTAGGTACGGCAGAATACTGTACTAGTAAATGAGGACATATTGGTAAATTCATGTCACAGTTATGTCTCTCTGTCTAGTTTGTAAATGATGTTGATGAGAATAGCAAATAGCTCATGATTTCATTGATGTACCCGCTCCATTAAACCTAATACATCACTATGCTACTAGCAACCGCCACCCTCTCCCCTCACCAGCCATGAAAAATTTGAACAATTCAAAGGAATAGGTGAAAATATCTACCAATCTAGACTGCTCACCCCCTCCCCCTCCTTCATCTATCCCCATAAAAATCAAAGTTACTGAGAATGATTGCACAGAGAGATATAAATTAATTATTTGTAACGAGTAAAATAGTGAAATAATCGTGAGAAAAATAATTACCAAAATTGGTCTAGGATAACATAAGAATCACAGTTTATTCGCCCCTCCACCACAAGGAGCCCCATTCCTAATTTCAGCACCTTAAGTCGGTTGTGGAAGAAATTAGCCTCAGGGGTTGAGCAATGCGCCTCCCTACCTTTTAATCGCCTATTAGAAATCCAAAGGCTCTCCAATCCAAATTTCAGCACCACAGGTCAAGTAGGAAAAAATTGGCCTCAGGGGTCCCTTATCTGATAAGCGTACCTTCGTAATCGTTTGCACTTGTATCCTGTTTTCGTGATGCCAAATAGGTATCTATCTAAGCCCGGACAAATCATCAAACAAGTTTTGACATCAGTCCAAGCTCATAACCAATGCTTCTTAGGGACATATGGAGCGAAATTGGCACCGTGACATATGGAGATGCTTCAGATAAATCAACAGCTTTCCAACGACTGGCGAACAGTTTTTTTACGATAAAAAATGGCAAAGATACAATACACTAGGGACTATTTGGTTGTAAGCAAGAATCATTAGAAAATTGCATCACCCCCAAAAGTAACGCTTTTCGCGGATATATGCCAATGTCAAGACATGCAAATGTAAATATTAAACCAAAAAATGCTGAAAATTCTAACTAAATTATATTTTTTTGTGATAGATAGCTCTTCTACGCAGATCATTTGTCAATGATTTTTAAACGCCGTATATTATGTCATCAAAATTGGTGCTTTACGCCCCTCAAAAGGGTTTACACCTTTACAGCTTCAGGATCCCGCGGTTAAGCGGTTATTAGTAAATGTTAAAAAATTATTTAAAAATGTCGAAAAAAAGTCAAAAAGGAAAGAAACTGGTCTGTTTTTATATATACGCAAATCCTTGTGAGCTTAATTTCCACGATATCCTACCGATTTTTATGAAATGTTCATGGGATGTGCTGGTTAAAGTGAAGATAGTCCACTATGAGTTTAGCTGTTCCCAAATTAATACTTCACTCAGCGCATGCGCAAACTTAAAATCCACCAACCATCTCACGCCCCCGTCTTCCTATCTCGCTCCAATTTGGAGGTTAGGTGGAAGAGGTTAATGTGAGCATTCCCTAGCAATTTCAACATAATCCTATCATTTGTAGCTACTACTCATAATACGAATATGTATTCCTTTCAAACGAGCCTCATTTCAACAGTTTTTGCCCAACTATGATGAAATTTTCAGGGAATGAGTGGGTTAAGCTATAAATGGTCCACTATTAATTCCTTACTTCTCAAATCATTACTTCATTTCGCGCACGCGCAAACGTAAATTCCTTCAAGCATCATTTTTTTACAACCTACTCGTCCAATCCCGCTTAACTTTGGTGCATAGTTGGGGGGACAGTGGTTTCATTATTTCATGTTAATTTCAACATATCTGCATCAACATTAGCTCCGGCGCATAAGTGTAAGTGTACTTCCAGTATCAAGGTCTAGTTTTCATCAGATTTTGATTAAATTTTCTGGGAATTTGTAGGTTAGGCTGTAAATTTTTCACTACTCCATTCTGCACTTGCATTCTCGTGAATTATTTCAAGCATCATTTGATCGTTTCCTAAATGACTGATTTTGACGTTGTATGTTACCTTAATCTTGGTTGACTATATTCCGCTATGGAGTTTTTAATGTTTATTATTATTCTAAAAAACTGGTGGCGTAATCTGCGGATTATTCCCTGCAGTGGTGTGGGAAGTGAAGACAAAGTCCTTCAATTCCTTACCTCCCCTTTAAGGGAAAACAATTTATTAGTACCGGTTTCGGCCTGAACACTGGCTATCTTCAGAAAAAAAAAAAGAAAAATTCGAGCATCCTAGGAGCAAACCAAACAGGCATAAACGTCAACAATAACAAGAGAGAGAAAACTTAATATTACGACTAGCAACTAATATAAGGAACAAACATACCTTCAAGAACACGGAGGGGAGGGCCTCTTCACGCGGGAAAAATGGACAGAAAATACAGAAACGGAGGATAACATTTGACAACAGGATCACAGTAAGCTGTAACAAATGGATAACATCAAACACATAAAGCAAAAATTTTGACAGACGGTAGCAAGCAACTCATTAGGAATTTTTCAGAACATACAGCACCATAAACAAGACAAAAAAAAAAAGAAAAGGATTTCCGAACCACGCAGACAACATTTTAAGATAAACTCATTCAGCATCCCCATCTCACCTATACACCAACATACACATTCTATAGTTCTGGTACATGTATAAATTGTATATAACCAATAAATGAATTTAAAAAAAGAACATCAATGTTTGTGAAACCATCCACATTAAAAAAAAGTTAAAACTTATGAGGGAGTGGCAAAAGGTGCAGCAAGCCTCACAGCGACTGAAAATAGAGTATTCACATGAAATAGAAAAATTGGGTGCACAACTAACAGAAATGAAAAGGGGAAGGGGAAACTACTAATAAGACCAAGAATCATAATTGCAACCCCTAAAGTAAAACGAAAATACACTACAATACTCCTCACCCAATATATAACAGAATTCCCTGCAGGGAATAATCCGCAGTTTACGCCGCCGGTTTTTTAGAATTATAATTCTTCATATCTGCGTAGTTAGGTTTATGTAATGTTATTATTATTGATCATTGAAATCAATACATTTATGTTATTTTCAAGTGGTAGGTACCGACTTACCTAAATAATGTCATACTGAGATCGGGGGACTAGTAAAATGTGGAAGTTTAAATTAATTGCATTAATGTTCCCTCTGCAGTAGCCAATATCTACGCAAGCATACATTCATGCCAACTTCGGATCTGCACTGTAGAATGGACGATAGGCCTCCTTTGTAATATCAAGAATTCAATATCAGTTCACAATAATCAGCTGTGGGGCCTCCGAGCCTCATTTCTTTTTTAATTGACTCATGGTTCCGAAACCTGAAGCGTAGCTCCTTTGTGAGATCTGGATACTTTTGCAAAGTTTGGAGGGTCTCAGGTCAGCTTCGGAACCTCCGAGGCTAACTTTCAACAGCATAGACCTCCTCGGATTCAACACCTCAAAACACATGATAAGCGGTCAGAAAAAACTACTCCGTCATATCTATTCTGTTTGTTTCCATTTGTTGATTTTACAGCCAAAATGAGTAAGCTAAATCGTCAACTGGGTACCTAGGTAACGAACGTCAGAATTCGAAAAATAATCATTATATGACAAATTTGTTATGAATTGAGAATGAATGGGGTAAATAATACTATGTTTTGTTTAAATTTATATTTTTGTTCTTGACTTTGATTTAATGAGTAATTTAATTTTAAATCTCAAATTTATGGTTTTGAAGAATGGAGTACCTAATTCTTTCATACACAGCAGCATATAAAAAGAAATGATTCTTGTGCTTTGTCTCACGTCGAAGTCAAATAAGCCAACTGTCAACAGCCTTTCTGGAGACGTTTCACGGCACTGATGTCTATTTTGTAGGAGTGAGATAGTCTGAAGTCCTTATATCAATGAGTAAATGGTAAACGTAAAATAAATAATCAATTACCTAAATGGTAAATAAATAAGTACCTTAATGGTAAAAGTAGTTGGGTCACTTTTAGTTTTTGAAGAGGTGTTCCGAGTTTCCGTCCCCAGTGGTTTAGTTGAAAGTGCCCCGAAAATGAATACATTTTATGACTCGAAAAAAATTACGATGTTAAGTAGGGCTTGATAATTTGCATCTACACTTTATACAAAAGTTCGCCGAAAGAATCTAGTTGATTCAGCTCAGCACAGTGGAAAAATGAATGTCGAGTTCGTGATATGCTTCACTAGAGCCTGCATCGCCAACTGTATAGCGAGTGTGTCAATAATATGACGAAGCCAATAACAGAACGTACCCCGTCCATAATGCTACTCAGTTCACGTTTATCATAAAGTGGATGTTCTGGTGGCAGGTCTTTTATTACTCGGTAGTCAAAAGGCGTCGTTTGGATCACATATGAATTTAGGGCATTACGCTCACGTACTACTGGCGTAATCTGCTTCCTCCACACGATATCATCCTTGCGTAAAGTGGCAGGCAATTTCAAGAGCGCGGGAAACACTGTGGAAACTCGGCCAGGCTCTCGCTACTCGAGGGGTTTTTCGCCGTAGAAACCTCTCTAGCATTTCCCTTCCGTCGGCTAATATGATTTTCTTTCCTTCGGTTGTCGGCAGAAGCTCCTTTTAGAAGATTATTCGATCCTCCGCGTACCGAGTGCTGAGTGAAGTTACTAGAAATGAACATGGGCTTAAATGGAAACTTGAATTGCAGGTATACCAAGCGCTTCTCCAGATTGGTGTATTATGATTCGCAAGTTTCAGAATTTGAAAACGATGAATTATTATGAAGCGATGCCTCCTGAAGGTGGACAGAGAACCTTTAATCTCGATCATTATCAAACGTTGTATAACAAAATGATGATTTATGCTGGTTCCTACAAGGTCCTCACAATACCTAGGGTATCCATGATTTTTCGCTGAGTTGTTTGTGATGTTGGGTGCATGAGTTATCCAAGTCCTCGGATGTCGAATGCAACTTTTTCAGCAATCATAAAAAAAGCGAAGTTTAGGGCCAATTATGGGCTTTTATAGGTAATTTTTACATCAAAGGAAAACTTTTTCGGAGATTACCATTCTATTCTATTTTGGAGGGGGGGGGGGGGGGGAATTTGATGCAATGTCACGAAATCCAAAGTTTCTCTTCCCTACACGATACCATTGGCCAGACGTCGATGAAACCTATTACAAAGTACTGTCTTGGAAATAATTTACTCAGTCTTTAAACATTTAGTCAAAATCGAACTGAAATTATTGTTTTGCTCGGGTCAATGATTTGCTACTAACAGTCATAAAATGAAAAGTTTTCTAAAATATACATATAAAACGCAAGAAACTAGTAGAAATTGTACTTTTGGAGCACTCATTTGTTCCCAATTCACTCGACGCCACGTTAGGTAGTAAGGGAAGGAAGAGTCAAGAATCAAAGAAAAGCAACAAACAATACACGTATGGTGATAATACACTTATAATTATGTCGAATTCTAAAGTTCTGGGACTTGTACTTGGGCGTGGAAAACTTTTCCAAAAAACATTTTGTTTATATTTGAACGCTGGGCATTGGTGAAATTCAAGAGTGGATTCCTCTAGCACAAACAGTGAATTACGGAAATTTTATGATTGACTGGAAAGGTGAACACTGTCATTGGGTCTCAGCCAAATGATGAGGAGATGAAGGACATGATTCATCTTCTAACGTCAACAGCTGGAGTGGAGTGGATCATGTTGGGCAATCGTGCCAGGGTATCAAAAAGTACGAGTTTCGTAAAACCGCGTAGAGGGCTGTGCTTCAGAGAAATAAAGCTTAATTGAAATTTCGTAGAAAGAGAAACCTCACATTTGGTGAAGTCGCGAAATTACACTTGGCGCCTGAACGCATGAAGTCAAGACACGTTCCCTCAGAACACACAAAATTAAAGTGCACTCTAAAATACGAGTACAACGTACAAGAAGAAGCTTCCGAAGAAAGTCGTGAGGATTTCGCGTGACCTGACTCAACAACAGATGTTGGGCGTTTCGCCTCCGGAAAAACCTTTTTTCACCTTTTACGGTCTTCTTTTCCCACCGTGGAAGTTATGAGCAAAGCAGTAATGTGGAATCACCTTATTTCGAGACATTATTATTATTCCATGGCTTCCCAATACGATGAAGATAGTAAGCGTCAAGGCGTTATCAGGGATAGAGTGTAGGTAGGTATTATTTATTTTGACGAACAAACTACTTATTAACTTAACAGGTAACTAACTACATAATGGTAGTTGATGATGGCAGCAGTTTTCTCGTTAGTGGTTGAATCCAGTAAATATGTTTCATTTCTTTTTGTGTCATTAATTACAGAACTCCATACACAAAAAGTAGTGGAAGTCTCTTTTGAAGTTTGCTAAGATCACTAATTTGGTATGATAAGAATGCTAATGCAGACAGCATTCGGTCTTCCAAATCATGAATCTTTTATCACCCAAACTCCTACCCCTGGCAATATTTCAACCTTAAAGACCCGATCACTCTCAGTTATTATGACCCTTTCTATTTCTTCAGTCTTATTAGGGCCAGTTTTGTCGGAAGGGACGATTTCAGTACTGTTATCCGATTTTAAAGACTTGTTAATTTATTTCTTGAATTTCAGAACAAAGGTTTTCAGAGAGAAGTTTTTCCATGTCTTTTTTTTTTTTTTTTGAATTATTAGGGAAAATGCTCAAAATTATGAGAGCGTTGAATCCTTAACTGCTTTCTTCCTCATATATCTGCTGCAAATTTAATCACGCTCATGTGAAGATCCGATACAGTGATTGCTTCGACCAACGTCTTTTCAACACTTGCCAATTGGGTAGTTTCCGATTTTCCTATTTTTTATCTACTGCTCGAACAAAATGAAACGATTCTTCATTTTCATGAACATTTTTACAAACCATACGGATGTATTCACCCCGAATATAAGTGATTCCATTACGGAGGCTCGTAATAACCTCATTGAACCCCCCCTCGCTTTTGTGGATGAACGACAACAAATGTCTGGAGATACAATACCTAGCAGAATAATGAAATATACTATGAAAATACGGGGATCATGCAAAAGTCAAAACTAACAGCATCATTTTCTTTTTGGTTTATTATTTTCAGATCCAGGGTAGCATTAAAGGGCAAAACATTCAAAAATCAAGATCTCAAAAACTTTCGAAGTAACAGTAATGATTGTTTACTTGCCAACGATGAATATATTCTCAAAGAATCGATTAAAACCACCAGCAATGCTGTCCGTTGAACATCTAAGTGCTCGAACATCGAAAAATACCTTCGAATTTCTAAGCGCGATTTCTAATGCCACAAATAATCGCTAGATAGTGATATTGGTATACATAAAAATTGCCTTGTAAATATCAGCTGATAAAATGCCAATGATGGAATTATCGCGTGATATGGTTCCAATGGAATTTATTCTAACGTTGCGAGATCGGGGTTATTAACCATTGTCTGTACCTACTAGTGAAGCATTGGTCCCTAAATGCTAAATTTCATCTCTTAAATTCCTCCCAAGTCAACTTATAGGTAGCGGAAGCATTGTTTTCACTTTTGAGAGATGAAAAAGTTGTAGTCTCCACTAAAATCCAACGGTTTTTGTTTTTTTACAGTGGTAAAATTTCCACTCGCATTTTACGTTTCAGACCATTCTGAACAACTTTCGTTCCGTGTCTTTCTGTGTGTGTGTGTATGTGAGTGTGTGTCTGTTGTGTATCCGCAAATCTTTTTTAACAAGCTTAATTTACACGATATTCAACCAATTTGTATGAAATGTTCAAGGAATGTGCGGGTTAGGGTGAAGATGGTCCCCTATGAGTTTCGTTGTTCCCAAATCAATACTTCGCAAGCACATAGTAAAATCCACCAAGCATCATTTTCTCATGCCTCCGTCGTCCTATCTCGCTCAAATTTGGAGGATAGGTGACAGAGGTTAATTTGAGCATTCCTTAACGATTTAAACATAACCTGTCATTAGTAGCTACTGCGTATGCCTGGATGTGTATTCCTTTTTAAACGAGCCTAACTTCAACAGTTTTCATCCGATTTTGATGAAACTTTTAGGGAATGTGCTGGTTAGGCCGTAAATGGACCACTATCAATTCCATACTTCTCAAATCATTACTTTATTTTGCGCTTGCCCAAATATAAATTCCTTCAAGCATTATATTTTTACGCCCTAGACGTCCAATCCCGCTAAAATGGTTTAAATTGTCCATGTAAATTTCAACATGATTACATCATTATTAGCTCCTGCGCATTCGCAAAAGTGTACTCCCAGGAACAAGGTCTACTTTTCAACAGATTTCGATTACATTTTCTGGGAATTTGTGGGTTAGGCTGTAGATTGTTCCCTACTTATTTCATTATTCTCAAATCATAACTCAATTGCGGGCATGCGCTAACGTAAATTACTTCAAGTACTGTTTTCCCGTTACCTAAATAACCGATTTCGAAGTTTTACGTTACCTACATCTTGATTTACTATATTCCGCTATTGTGTTATTAATGGTTATTAAAACCATTTCAATGATCTATACATTTATGTTATTTTCTATTGGTGAGTAGGTACCTACTTACTTGAATATCGTAATTCTGAGATCAGGTGGACCAGTAAAATAAAGACATTTTAATGAACTGCATTAATTTTTCCTCTGCAGGTGCTTATATCTATGTAGGCATATTAATGTCAACCTTCGGATCTGCGATTTGAAATGGACCTCCTTTGTAATATCAAGAATAAATTCAATATCAGTGCTCACTGATCAGCTGTGGGGCTTTTGAGCGTAATTTGTTTTTTAATCGACTTATGATGCGGAAACTTGAAATGTAGCTACTTTTTGAAGATCTGGAATACAATATTACAAAGTATGGAAGGACTCAAATCAGCTTCGAAACCTACGAGGCTAAATTTCCTATTCGACTCACGTTGTTGTTATTTAGATGGAGCTCCTCTAAAACTCCTCGGTAACAGTTAGAAGGTACGGAGGCGCACTGTTCAGCTGGGGGGCCTCTGAACCTATATTCTTTTCATAACTACCGACTTTTTTTTAAACATTTTTACTGTGAAGCGAAAAATTGCGGGGTCTTGTAACTGTATAAGTAAGAACCCTTCTCGGTGTAACGATGCGCCATGTTCTGATCATATATTACATATGGGGTTTAATAATTAGTTATAGGCCAATGATCTTCGTAGAAGGGCTATCTAACACAGAAATAATGAACCATTTTGTAATAATTTGCAGCTTTTCCTTCTATGGCTTTACAGTCCAGTCTGGACAAGATTCTTCGATCCTTCGCTTCATCCTCCATCCTCAGCAATCCATATAGTAGGGGTCCTCTTCCATTCCAACCAACCAGCATCGATTACACTGACACCCCCGAGGGTCCCCACAAACAAATTCTTGGATAATTGTGCTCTCAGTATTCGCACTCCATGTTTAGCTGAACGGAGATCTTCTGGATTAGAATATCGTGATTGGAATAAGTACGTATTCTTATTAATTTGGTGGAGTCATCTATATTGACGCGACTCAAGGAGGAATTCCAGAAAAATAGTGATTGTTCATTCCAGTTTACGATCAATACTGCACAGAACAGTTAATATAGAACCTACAAAGAACAGCTTGCGTGCGAGACCGCAAACACGGGAGACATTAGAGAGTTTTTGTTCTTCCCGTAAGATTTTCTCCCGTTGACGCGTAGAGTAGCGTCTAGAGCAAGCAGCTGGAGATGCTAGCTCTTCACGTGATTATTACGCGTATTCTACACGTATACGTGAAAAACCTAACGCTAACGTCTCTATACCTAAGTGTTTCAGAAGCTGTTTCGTATTCTTTTCGTACAACCTATTCTTATTTAAATAATTAATTGCTTTATAATTACTTATAAATACATAAATTATAAATACATTTATTGCTTAGCTTAAATGGCTGAATTTTGTAGCGGAGCACTTCACTATAACCTCTCGACTTGTTGACCAACCAGCGTGTTGTTGGCAACCACAGTGTGGTTACCTTTGCTGGTAACTGCGTAACTGCGGTTACCTTGGTCACACTGTGGTTACCGGCAACTGTGGTTACCTTTGCGTTAGGATATGATGACTACCCGTAGGCCGAGATTCCAACGAATGCATTTTCTCGTTCGCGTGTGGATAGGCCTTTTTCCCGTACACGCGTAGTTCTACACGTTTGGTATTTCAGTCTTTTCGCGTACACGGGTAGAAAATTACGGGAAGAACAAAAACTCTGTATTTTTATGTATCGGTTATCACGTTCGCGTTCATTTTTCCCTTGGTTGATGAAAAAAGTAGTAAGTCAGCCTGGTTGCTTGCTAAATGACGCTATCATATTTCGAAGATTGTGTAAAGTAAGTTCAACAATAAATTTGCCTATACCTCAGCTGTTTTCATTTGGACGTCCCTCTGAAGCTGTCTTGTCGGGAAGGCTTCCAGGGGGCTGGGGGACAACCCAAGCATGAGAAAATAATAATAACAGCATACAAATCCGTTTCAGACCATTCCGAGACCGAATCCGTGAAAAAAACCACATGTGTCGGAGTGTGTGTGTGTGTGTATGTGCGTGTGTGTACGTGCGTGAGTATGTGCGTGTGTGTGTGACACAAATTTTGTCGACGATGCCCAGCCCACAATTCTCAACCGACTTTCGAGATTCCTCCTTTGTTCGATCCCAATTTTAGTCTAGTTGTGTAAAAAACTTCTGAAATTTGGAATTCCCTGATGGAAGAGGGGTATCGTCGGAAATATGTGTTTTTTTCCCGAAAAATTTAGTCAACGCCACCTAGGCAAAAATTCTCAACCTATTTTAGTGATTTATATTATGTTCCATTAAGAATTCGATATAATTTTGGATCGTTTTTCATGTGTTTTAAATTTCATCATGGAAGGGGGTGAATGAAGGGGGTAATACTCATAAATCATGGTGTTTTAACAATTCTCGTCCGATTTCCGTGATTCCTATTTGTTCAACAATGAATTTGTTTTAGTTTTGGATCGTATATCATGAATTTCAAATTTCATTATGGAAGGCGGTGAATGGAGGGGATAATAGTAATAAATCATAATGTTTTAACAAATACCGTCAGATTTTCGTGATTCTTTTTGTGATGATTTTTTTTTTTTTTTTTGTTCTACTAGGAATTCGCTCCAGTTTTAGAAGGTATATCCGGAGTTTCAAAGTTCATTATGGAAGAGGGTGAATGGAGGGGGATAATGGTAATAAATCATGATGGTATAACTATTCTCGTCAGATTTTCGTGATATTTTTTTTCTTCTTTAGTTCAATCATGAATTTGGTCTAGTGTTGGAAAATATGTCAGGAGTTTCGAATTGCATACTGGAAGTTTTTATGATGGGAATTTGCTGTCGTTGGAGGGAGTAATGCATGCATTGCTTACCAATATGATTTGAGCAGCGGTTCAGGCAGCGTAAAAGTTTATATTGATTTATATCTTCCCAACAAGTGGGGAACCATTTCTGTCGTATGAATACCGACAGAATTACATTGTAATGTGTAATGTGTGTGTGTTGTATATTAAAATCATCAGGTAGAAAAAGAAGTACCTATATAACGCATTTTAAAACTGTCATTTTTTTGTTGTTGTGTGCCAAAATGAAGACATGAGAATGTGAGACATATGCTGCTGGTTCGCCTTTTATCCCCTTCAGACCTATAGAAAAGGAAAATACCGCCACATATTACATAATGAGATATTATTTTCAGACACATGCATTTATTCACTGACAAAAAGTAAACAGCTCTCGTCCCGTGACCAAATCTTTTTGTACGTGTGATTTTTGATGACTTTCAAAGAATCCGATTTTGTAATTAAATTAACCTTATCAAATGCAACGCCCTACCCAGTGGAAATGGCATAGTAGATAACCTTCAATCCAGATACTGTGTCGAGAACATATTCTGAAGCATTAGTATCAAATACTTGGGTACTTATGAAACCCACATTATTAACAATATTGTAGCGAATCGTAACTGATGCAAGGAGAATCTATTATTGTCTCTCGAGGGTAAATAAACCAGAAACTTTCTCACCTCATGCTGCGTTAAACCCCTTGATCCCTCCGGATGAGACCATGTTTGAAACTTGTGGCCTGGGTCCGAACATGCCAATCTCCTTAGCAATTCAAACGGATCCCCTTTTCATGGGAGATGAAGGGGAATGAAACCTACCTAAAACAATGGCACCAAACGACGATAGGAGAAATCAAGACACCCACCCGGTTAGAATCCGATTTTCGCAGAGGCTAAAAAATCTTCAAGACTGTTGGTGAGAAATTGTAATAGTTTACCGGTCATCCTTTATTTTTATTGATTTTTTCGTTTAAATTGAAGCCTCACATTCAATTACTTTTATATAACGTCTATTCAGCATGATTCATGATTTCCAATTATAACTGAACAGTTGGCTACTTTTTTACTGAATAGGAACTATCTTTTTTTTGGCGAGAACCAATTTCTCCAGGTGAGAGCGGCTATTGAAACCAAGATAGTGCACTCTTCCGCCAATATTTCTATGTGATTTTCTGATGCAGCGATAGCACTGGTACCAGAGGCTGGCTGAGTGGAGACGTTTCATTGGTATGTCATCATGGTGTCCCGTTGTGGTTAGAAGGCCATGAGTCGCTTCATGAGACTCTCAGAGCATCATATTCCGACTCATTCACATACTCTTTGTGAAATTAAATTAAATTAACCCTTAAATGTGTTAAGTTTGGGTTAAAGGTTTTCCATTGTGTGTCCCAGGTCTCGATTCCTGTGACTCCCTGTTTTTATTTTGAAATGGCAACTTTACTGGACACTTTACTGGTAATAAAAGCACTCACCGCGTCTTGTGGGCTAATCATCTCGTCTGGCAGGATCTGGTAGGCTGACGTTACTTGGCAGTGAAGATTATAACTAAAATAGTAACTCCGAGTGAGCCGCGGGTAGAAGACTTTTATCTTTGATCGGTCCCTTCCAGGGGCGTCTCCAGACTCAAATAGCGGGGGGGGGGGGGGGGGGGATAGTTCATATTCCTCAACTCCAGCACTCATTTTTCCCAACTTAACCACTAAAAAAATCCCAACTTTTGACATTTACTTTCAATTTTCAACTGTTAGGTACTACTCTTTACTTTCTCATCTAGGAGCTGTATTAAAACCTGGACTGTCGGTTATGTAGGGTGTTCGGATGTTTCAGTTCAAATCAGAGACTTCAGGCACGTTTTTCGAATGATTTTACCCTCAAAAGGTGGAAAGAACACTGCTAACAATATATATTTATCAAAAAGAAAATTCCAGTCATGCAGCATGATCATATGAGCAAATTTTCATAAAATATCGTATCAGGAGTACATTTATGTTAAATTGTGGTGCAATTTAGAGACTTTGGGAACAAAGATACTGTTAATGATAAATTTTATATCGAATGAACTTTTTCTAAATAATATTCCTGTGCAAAAATAAATTTGTGGATTCGTACACTTTTTTCATGTTTTTATCGATTTGTAGGTTATTTTAATGAAATTTAAGAACGTTTCCAGTACGATTTCGTAAATAAGTATATAATGGAGAGGATACATCCAGTAGAACATGATCTCATTTTTTACCCCTCATCACAATTTTTACCAAAACCACACCTACATAGAGAAGTTCCTGTAATGCTTGCATTACTTACCAATAAGTTTAAAATTCACAAATCTTAATTTAACACAGGGGGAAGGGAACGAGCAGAACAACGAGACTGACTCGTACTGTGGAGGGATTGAGCTTTTATAGGCTCGGTGAATTGGATCGTTTCATAATGCCTCAAAACGCATTTTCGTGAGAAAAATGTTATAAACATTGGTTTTTATAAATTTTGTGGCTGTAATTATATTGCAATAAAATTGATTTTATTCGAAAATTTGCTGATGTCAATTCTCATATTTTTTGTATTATATTTTCTGACAGCCAGGACCTCCTTCTCTCTAAGTTCGGGCTGTTTCTGTGATTCAATAACTACAAAAAAAGATTAGGTGTTACCAAAGCCCCCAAGTCCCCTGTATATTTACGTATGCACCCGCCACCGCTCTGCCAAAGAACCTCAGATAGAAGAAAAAAAAGGGCATTAAAACGTCTCGTTTTCTGAAAGACGAGCTACCGCTATTTGTTAATGAGTCCCTTCATTCGCATGCTAAACCTCTCCGAGTTTCTTTGTTCCTACAAACTCTCTCTTGCACTGCTTCTCTCACTCCTCTCTCCATCTCCCATCACCATCTCTTTTTCAACCTAGAAATTTTCTCCGTTCTAATAAGATTATCCCAATCTCCCGTCCTGCGACTGAAACAAGGCTCAACAAGCGTACCTTCAACCAGAGAAAGCTCTACGGGAAAAAAGGAATGTCTAATTTCGAGGTAGGTACAACTTTTTAAAAACCGTTGAGGTGTCGTTTTCTTTGCTCCAAGTGTCACCAAGCTCTTTGGGAATTCGAAACTCGGGTTTTAGTGGAATTACAAAGTGGGATAATTTGCTTCACCCCAGGCGTGACGATTGACATGAAACAGCAATTCATTTCAAGGAACCAGCCTTTAGAATACTGACACCCTGCAAAATTGCCAACCATCATTTCGTGATTCCTTGAAACACTGAATTCTCGTGCTTGGAATAATGCTCCTTTCATTTTCCTTCCCTTTAATCAGAGGAGCAAAGCTCAGTGTTTAAATTTCCAATATTAAAGATCGTAATTTGGTCAATAGTCGTATTATACAATAAGCAGCATTCGTACTAGATTCCTGTGTTATGAATACTATGTATTTATGCGTTTTTTTTTTCAAATTGCTATTGTTATTTGCTCGATTATGGTTGAAAAATGAGCAGTTTGGACCGGTCGCTGAGCTGATTTGAATTTTTAGGTTTACTGTTGCTCTGAGTCATTTGAAAGTAGGGAATTACCTAGTGATCACATTCGGGAGGAGAAATTTCCTTGAAATAAGCTCTCAGCGATCGCTCGGGTTGGGACCAAGTATTTTATAGTTCCTAGATTAAAGGACCATTAAAAAACGTTAAATGTTGTAAATATTTTTCTACTTTCAATATTATTTCCTGCGAATAAATTATATTTTCACAATTTCTTCAGGCTATGCTCCTGCATAACAATTTATAAACTAATATATTCCAAATCCTGTTTAATAACGCATTCTCTAATATATCTATTCCATCTTGTAATGGATATGTACAATGAAACTCGTGCCAAATGGGTAGACGAACAAGGATCCGGGCGATCCCATTCTGCTCTTTTAAATGGAACCTATAAATTACAATAAACACTTTTCTCATTTTGTAAGTTTTCCAGATAAATTTTACCCTTTGGGGTTGATCGAGAGTGATGCCAATTATTGATGATAAGCTAGGTCTCATAGAAATATGATTTTCATTCTAAGTTTCATAAACGTTGGTCCTATAGTTTAGAAGAAAAATCCCGGAGGTTTCTTAGAAACAGGAAGTAATAGACGCAAACAAATAACATACCTTAATACAAAAATTAGGGATAATTGTCCACTCTAACAGCACAAAAGGTACAAGGAAACAGATAATAATAAATTTTGATTCACCACCGTTCGCCATTTGATTTATCCACTTATGATATTCCATGTGGGTATTTACCTACTTCGCGGATCGCGGCTCACTCACGTTTGTATTTCGCTAGGAACGAAGGTATCCTAATGAAGTTACCGTGGAGCCTCTCCACGCCAAGGAAAAGGCGAAAACGGATCCTTTGACCTCGTGGATCCGAGAGCTGAAAGCATCTCTTGACTAATATGATTACCATCCACTGGAGAGCGGGTGAGATATTTCGGTTCAGGGATATGGAGTGTGCCCAGGGGATCCTGTAATACCAGAACTCCAGCAATACCCCCCTCCCCTCCATCCACCACTTACCCTTATCCTTGACCCTTCACAATTTATAAACCCTCGCAGTATTTCGTGGTTACCCCAAAACCTAGGACGTGCCGGGGAATGATAATATCTGTACTGTGGTAAACCGGTAGTTTAATCTTTAGTTCATTTATATGTTGTTAGTCTAGCCGACATGAAGTACTTTCTTTGATACATTTTTGCTGAACCATAAATAATACCACATACCTATTTCATCAATAAAAATTAATCTCCAAATCATATTTAAAAGCTAATATAATAATATTCAGTATATAACTAAATATTCAATACTTTATCAACTTCATTTAATGCATTTGAAATTTCGCCAATTACGGAGGCCAGAGCATCTTGCTTGCTCCAATTTGGTCAAGAACCGTACTGTGCAGGAGATAGAAAATTGTTAATTTCTTTGTAATTAACAAGTTGAAATTCGGCTGAAGTCGAATATCTTCTTGAACATTTTCGTAAAATTTTAGAGCGATGATATTACAAGTAGATGGTGAATAATTCCATGGTGAATACGTACTTCCACTTCTGTAATGTGGTCGCACGTAGCCGAAACTCCACTCAACATGAGGGTGAACAATCATCGAGCAAACAAGGTTCTGCCTGACGATGACCTTCCTGTAAGCCGACAAGCCATTGCCCATAACTCAACCTTCGATGATTTTTTTGGCATTAAGATCTTAAAGAAAATGAGGTCCACCGACAACAAGCGAATGCTTCACCAATCGGAAAAAGCCCATAGTAACGTGTTAGATCCTCCAGGCCTAAATATTTAAGGTGAGGCGATATTCAAAGTTACGTAAATTTCTTGCCAACGTTGCAAACATCCCAAATCAATAATTTTAAACACAGAATGTGTTTTAGCCATGGACTAACTAGGCAAAAAAGCTAACGAAATGTGGGACGAAATCAGTGACGACAACATTCTGATGACAACCGCGTCGTTGCTAGGGAATTGGTACTTCGTCGCTTTTCATCCCCCGAAATTCGTTGACCATTCGTTCGAAAGCTCTCGATTTATCCAACCATATTATGTTAACTACTGTGAAGTGCGTGGCCAACAAGCTGAGTTATGAACATGGTTATATGAATAATTGTTTACACACAGGTGATCATTCTCAATAATTGATATTGTGAACATGATCGCAACCGCTTGTTAATTTCTGATGATTTCATTGAGCTGGTGTTTCGATGATTTGATTTTTAGCAGGTGATCCGAATATTGCGAGAACGGTTTGATTTGTGAAGCGGTGGTTAAATAAGCTAAGGATCGTGTAAACTATGTAACCGAAGCTGAAATTTCGGAGGGAGGCTCAAGGGAGAATGGTGAAGACGCCTGGGTGATCACTGGTCAGCTGACTGAGCTCCAACGGCATTTTCTTTCCTATTCAACGCAGGAAGCTGAAATTTGGGAGGGAGGCTCAAGGGAGAATACTGAAGACGCCAGGGTGATCACTGATCAGCTGAGTGAGTTCCAAAGCCATTTTCTTTCCTATTCAAAGCAAGAAGCTGAAATTTGAGATGGAGGGTCAAGGGAGAATGCTGAAGACGCCAGGGTGATCACTGATCAGCTGACTGAGCTCTAAAGCCATTTTCTTTCCTATTCAACGCAGGAAGCTGAAATTTGAGAGGGAGGGTCAAGGGAGAATGCTGAAGACGCCTGAGTGATCACTGATGGAAAAACAAAATGGAAAACAAAATAGGTGAGAGATCCACATACCTGATAAGGGATGCTCCTCCCTCATCATGATAACCCAAAGTCTCACAGTCGCTCAGCAGAAAATGTCAGTATCGTTATGTCTTGTCCCGTTACCTACGGTTTGTCCTGTAGCCCCGTTACCCTGGTTAGTTACGTCAGTCAGGAACCATATCGGTAAATTAAAAGACTGGTGGGGTAGCTGCTGTTTTATTTTCGCTAAGGGCCATGTCATACGAGCGCTATTGCCGTCGCGCTGATAGCGTCGAGATAGCGCCGGAAAAAGTGTATGTCATACGTGACGGCAAATGCGTCGCGTTGATGCCGTCCCGCCAACGCCAGGTGCCTGTCATACGTAGCGTCTTCAGGGCGCATTTGCATTGACAGGGTCCCGGCGTCACGTGCGCCGCGTCGCTAGCGCGACCGTCCGCGTTGGCAGCGCTCAGCGTCCGGCTAACGCCGACTCGCCGACGGCATTAGCGTCCGTATGACATGCTCCATAAGAACCCCATTGCCGGGTTGGAGCGTTTTTAACGCGACGCTATCAGCGCGACGGCAATAGCGCTCGTATGACATGGCCCTAACGTAAACCCAAAAATTACTAAAGTTTCAGTCATGCAGCATGGTCGTATGAGCGAATTTTCATATTTTGTTGTATTAAATTATTATGTTTCATTGTTTTAAAATTTAACCTCTTTGCTTGCCAAGAAATTGTTAACTACTGATTTTGTATTGCAAAAAATATAATATTCTACGATTCAAAAAAATTTTTGGATTCCTTTTATAAATTCTGTTTAGCAGATATTTACTGAAATGAAGTTCATGGTTCAGCATGATTTTTCAAACATTCTTTAATGTTCTAGTTCGTTATTGAAAAACTATTTGTGACTAATATTATATTATGTAAAAAGTATAAATAGGATTTGAATTCTGTTCAATTAGAATTCAACAATTTTCTGTTTTTTGCCATATTTAATGGCTCAAAAAGCGCTGTCCAATGAACTCATCATTCTATTTGGGAAGCTTGATTGTTTTACTCTTTACGAAAGAGTTATCGTCTGATAAGCGCAAACTCTAGGAATCGTTTTAGAATGCATCCAAACGGATATTGAAGAAAAAAGTTTTGGAAAAATTTAATTAAGAAAAATAAATAAAATAAAATAAAAAAATTAAGCATTTTAATAGCTTCATTTTCGACGAAAACTCGCTAACAAAAATGAGCTATATCTCTGCTCGAATATAAATAGGTAAATAATTGTTACTATTTCCGTATTTTGACGTGTACAACCACTATAACTCGATGATCGAATGTTTGTGTAGCCTGGGATGCAGCAACCCTTTCACACATTCGCCTCAGCCTCCACGCTACAATAAGTGGGGGAAAAAAGTGCTTTCCACTGAAAGAAATTGTTGTGAGATGGGTAATTCAAGGTTTTCAAACTGGGAATATAAGTAGTCTTATCTCTTACTTCAGACGATTGGGTACACCTCTTAATTGTTTTTCTCTTCGCACTCTCGTTCTCTCGTTCTTCCCAATAAGGATTTTTCGTCGGCGACATGTTTCCAATTGAGAAAATGTAATCAATCAACACAACGATGAAATGTGATCAATCAGTACAACGCCTAGCTTCCGCAGGTATCTAGGAGAACATGATTAAAAATTCTTAGGAACCGAACAATCGAAACGTTGACATCATTTCCCAGCAGTCGCATGAAGGCTCTACTTAAAATTTCCGTTTCGTAGTTGAATTAGCTTCAGAGCGCACTTGACTAAAGGGGTCCTTCGTACGATGTCATAACCCAGCAGTCCCGTAATAGCTCCATTGTAAATTTCAGTATAGCGGGTTCAATGGGGGAAAAAAATAGCCTTAGACCTACCTCAGCTGATTAGAGTGGACGATTTTACCAGAGCCTTAAACCACCTCAGAAACTCGCCGGACATCCTCAAACTACCGCAATAAAATCCGTGAAGCCGTGTCGCTAGCAATTAGGACGGAACAAAATAATATTCTCTTTCATATGATCGATGAAGGGATTTTTTTTTTTTTTTTTTTTTTTCCCCGTATTCAAATATACATGTTTTAATAGTTGTTTGTCCCCGTTTTTCACTCAATATAAGCTTAGTTACGTTAAAACTCTTCCCGCCTAGCATTGCTGCAGTTATTAAGGCGTTTGTATTATCAATTTATACGAATAAAAACTATCCGGCTTAACGGAGCGATACGGTTTTGGTATCGTTGATTTCGTTATCGAATGTTCTTAACGCGTAAACCCACCCTGTACAAATGTGACGTGAAAAGCTCGACGCAAGTCCGGGTTTTCCATAATAAATTACAAAGGTGTTTGACAGGTTGACGTCGTTATGGAAAGCCGAGTTCTCGATGAATAAGTAAGTCTAGAGGATTTTAATATAGACTAAAACCATCGCTGGAACTTCCTGACGATTTTGGGAAAAATTGCATTCAGATCCGTGAAGAATTGGGCAACTTGGGAGACTCGAAACAATATTCACATTTATTTTAGAGAGAGAGAAAGAGAGAGAGAGAGCGAGAGAGAGAGAGAGAGAGAGAGAGAGAGAGAGAGAGAGAGAGAGAGAGAGAGAGAGAGAGTGTGTGTGTGAGAGAGAATTTGAATTTGAATAACGTTTATTTTTCACCATAATTTAGGGCTCACTGGCCCTCTGTTACAATTTTGGAGAAATACATTTAATTAATTAACATAAGTACTTAACCTAAAAATAATGGCAATCAGACTTACACAAAATAAACTCGGGTTGACAGAGTGAGTAATTTAGAAGTGAAGTGGACATGATAGGAACATAAACAGAAAAAAGAGGATGAACAGTAAACAGAATAAAAAATAAGCAATGATAAAGAAAATAAATCTGAACAGTCTTCAAATAAAAAAAAATAATAAAAAATAGGCATAGTCACAAATGTTATTTCTCAAAACAAATACCTTAACTCTCTACATACTTATTTAATAACAATTTTTTTACAGCGTTTTTAAATTCATTCAAAGTGCTTGCGTTCTTTATAGATGGTTCCAAACTATTATATAATGTTATGCCTTGGACTAAGAACGATCTATTGTAAATAGTAGTCCTATGGATAGGCAAACATAGGATTTTGTCTGAATTACGGGTGCCCAAATTGTGGAATCCGCCAACGAGTTTAAACTGTCCATATAGATACGAGGGTCGTTTCATAGTGATAAATTTCCTCATTAGGGCTAAGATTTTGAAAGATTTTCTGTCATTTATCTTTAACCATCCAAGTTTATGATATTATGGAGTCACTGGAGTGTCCCTTTTGAGCTTAAAAATGTATCGCACGCATGAGTTTTGAACTTTCTGCAATCTGTAACATTGCTCGCCGTTCAAATCGCAATATGCCAGGCTGGCATAGTCAAAAAAGGGAAAAAGCAGGGTCAAAACAAGCCGTCGGCGGACATCAACGGTGGGCTCGAATGGTAGAGCAATCAATAAACTTTTTTAGAAATCGCAGTAACTTGCTCTTTCCACCCGAGTACCTCGTCAATCTAACTCATGCTAACGATGCTCCTTTCGTAAGACAGTAAATTTTGTCCAACATTTATTTGCTGAACTACACAACCTTCCAACTTGGCTAAATTTTTTGTTCTACCAAGGATGATCGCTTGACATTTATTAGCATTAATTTTCATTCCATGACCAGTGCACCATTCGTACAATTCAGCAAGGTCAAAATTAATTTAGTCAACTGCGTCGTTAACACACCCTGGATCTGCCTCAATAAAAACCTGAAGGTCATCAGCATAACTGATGTATTGGGTATACAACATACACTGACCAATAAAATTAATATACAAGATAAATAAAAGACCGCTATTTATCGATCCCTGCGGCACGCCCCTCAAATTAACCAGCCAATCCGACATATCGCCGTTGTAAGTTTTAACACATTGCGACCTATTCTCAAAATAGCTTTTAAACCACATTACCACACTAGGGCTAAAATTTACGAGCTCCATTATACTAAGTATCTATGATCCACCCTTTCAAATGCTCGCGAATAATCAATTAAAACCAAAATTGTTAATTTTCTGTTGTCCATATTCTTACGTATTTTATCAAGTAGGTAAATTAACGTAGTTTCAGTACTATAATTTTTCTGGTAAGCAGACTGGTAGTCATCAAAAATATTTTCTTTACATAAGTAATCTTGCAACATTTTGCCAACGACTTTATCAAACACTTTCCTTAAAGTACAATACAAATTTATAGGTCAAAGTTCACTAGCAGTTTTTGCATCACACTTTTTCTTAATGGGTTGGATCAAAGCTTTCTTCCATAGCTCAGGGTATTTACCAGACTGTAGCGAATAGAGAAAGAGATTATCGACCCACAATATGTCTGCTGTCAAATTATCAGGATAAGGGTCAAAAACGAATAAGAGTCCTTATCGCCGAGCTTTCGGTTTATATAAAACCATCTTCAGGGCCTATAACAATCAGAATAAAAAACTTTCAGTCTCAGCACAGAAACAATAATAAAACAATAACAATAGCACAGAATGAACTCAAAGAAAATATATACATCAGGCCAACATAAAATAAAATAATAACAACAAATACTACTACTTAATTGAGTCCATAGATAGACTGTAGCGAATAGTTAAATATATTACACAAAACATCAAATAGTTTGGAACCAATCTTCTTAACAAAGAAAATGGGAATACCATCCGCTCCAACTGCATTTGATTTTATGCTATTTACACATTTTTCAACCATACCAACGTTAACTTCTTTAAATTTAAAATTATCCGAAATTCTATTTTTGTTGATTTATTTATATTTCTGAACATAGCAGCTCGAATCAAACCCATCATCACTAACACAAAAATGTTTATTTAATTCATCAAGATTAATTTTAGGTAGCTCCCCATCCTTTCTTATTTTTCCTATCCCATAGTTCGTAAATACTGTATAAAAATTCTTTGTTTTATTTGGACAGTCAAGTAAATCCTTAAAATCCTTAAAATGCCTATTTCTCGAGTTCCTAATTTTTTGTTTCACTTTATTTCTTAAAACTTTATAATTTTTAAAATCTTCTTCTGATTTAGATTTGCGCCAAATTTTGTATTTTTTCTTTCTTTCTTTCATCAACATTCTTATTTCATTGTTAATCAACGGTACTGGTAATTTACGCACATAAATTTGACTTAATGGAAAAAGTTTATTAAAGAAATCCATTAAAATACGGGTTAACAATTAAACTTTCGTATCAACACAAATGCATTTATTAATAACATTCCAATCAATTTTTTCTACTTCATCTTTCAATAGTTTTTCATCGAAATTCCTATAATCTCGTATCGTTATTAGTTTCTTACGCAACTTTTCAGATTTAAGTTTAAACACACAATATACTAGTTCGTGCTTAGAAATACCAGGTATCACGTTTTGTCCATAATTGATGACATCCTCGATGTTATTCACTATAATAAGATATAACAACGTATCATTTGTTCTTGAATGGAAAGTTGGTTGGAAAGGTAGATGCTGCATGCCGACGGCATTTATGTATCTTAATAACGAGATCTTATCATGAGTCATAGGGCTGTTGGACTTTAAACCAGTATTGACATCTCCCATTATGCACATTGAGTCATACTCATGTAGTATACGCATAATGTGATCAAAAAATTCATTTAAAAATCCAATTTTAGGAGGCCGGTAAACTACAGCTACTAATATTTTCTTATTTTTCACATTAATTTCAACAATTATGTATTCAGGTTTATGCACTTTTTCAACGGGTGACATTAAAACGATTCTAAACTTATAATTTTCTTTAATATAAATACACACGCCTCCTCCACCACGATTTTTCCGATCATTCCTTAACAAATTATAACCATTTAGCTTCACCAGCGCTGAATTAGTAGCCGGTTTTAAAAACGATTCAGTGACCCCAATTGCGTCACACATACCGTTATCAAATAAATCTTCAAATTGCGACCAATGTGCAACCAAAGACTCAGCATTTATGTGGACCACAGCAAAATTGCTCCTAAACTCAACCAACTCGTCTATACTAACATTTTCGACTGGTTTACTAAATAATGTCGTAACTCAACAGTAGAGGAGGAACAGACCACGATGTAACTTATAAGCAACACTAAATGTACCTTTTTCAGTCCAAGCCAGCCATTTACTTTTTGGAATTTTGATTCTGAAGTTTTCTTTTGAGGTTGTATAGCTCTTCCGCCGAACGAATAGAAATAGCGGCACTCTTCTCATCCTTCTTCAGCATAAATCTCCCGTGCTTAAGCCACACAAATTTGAAGTCGAACTCCCTTTTGAATTCATGACAAGCCCTGTTCAGCTTTCGATAATCGAAAGTGAAGAAATTATTACAGTAGATTCGGGTGTCGGCAATATCGCTGAGCCCAATTGAATGCGTCGATACGGTTTTTTTTCGCCCAGAACGCCTTATGGAATGCCATCTTGTCAAGTTTTCGAACGAAACTGACTACGATGATTCCAGGGCGGTCGTCTAGCGATTTCTTTCGATATATATCATCAATTATTCTTTCCTGAATCGACACACCAATTGAGTCGCCAATCTTAACCACAGCAGAGAAAACATCCATTTTGGACAGTTCCGGCATACCAAATATCTCAACTTTACGTTCGACTGCAATCTGATTATTCTCATTTACCGTACACGAAAGCTCCTCAACTTGTCTAGCCACAACGCCGTTTTTCTCAAGAACCCCATTGATTTTCGCTGTAAGAGCATTGACATTCGCAATAATTTCGGCAAAATTCTTCTCGCTGTTATCGAAAAAATCGAAATACTTCCCAAATTGGATCTGAAACTCCTTCATATCCCTCGCCTGAGCTTCGAGTTTGCCGGTGATTGTTTTCTTAAAGTCGCTTATCTCGGATCTTATCGCGTCCAGAATAGCTAGCATGGAATTATCACCTTTGTTGACATTTGACGAGCCGGCAGCTCTCGATTCCGCAGTAGTAACGAACGTTTGAGTGGGGGTTCCATCAAGCCGACCCACGTTCTTCACGCACTTTCCGCAACAAAAACGAATAACACGACCATCTTTAACAGCAAGTTTATAGTCATCTTTTGGCACATCAGCACAATTCAAATGAGCCGGAAAAGAGCAAGAGTCACACTTCACTTTATATGCATTGTTCGCGAACCCGAGCGCACACACAATACATTTTTCACTCATTTTGATGAGAACAGATTAGCTGAGGTGTTGCTCCCCGAGCGCGAGAGCCTGACTGAGAGAGAGAGAGAGAGAGAGAGAGAGAGAGAGAGAGAGAGAGAGAGAGAGAGAGAGAGAGAGAGAGAGAGAGAGAGAGCGTTAAAGCATTTGTTGTTGAACAATTCATTGGCAGACAACTATCTATAAGTTTACAAATCTATTTACAAATCTATAAGTTTAGTAGCCAACATTTTCTGTTCTGATAATGATAGTGTAATATATATTTTTATTAATACAATTTTCACATTCCTTGCTGAAGCTAGATATAGATGTATGAAGATAGATCTTAATATATTAATAGCTTAGTTTTACTACTTATAATGTTCCTTTTTGCTATAAATATTAATACTTGAATAAATATTTCAATTGTTTTCATGTGAAGATAATTATGTAGCTAATTTTATCTGAAAATATACATAGTTATCCTAAATTTTAATATTCTTTAATGCCTTATTATCTTTCCCGTTCCCTATACTTGTACTGCT
>CM061040.1:103252275-103359775 GCA_030762985.1 Adelphocoris suturalis
GTTCTCCCCTCCTAGTGGAAACACCTCGCTTCGGACCTCCCGAAGCTCGGGGCAGTCGTTGTTGGGTAATCTCTCGTTCGGTACGTTCCCTCTCTGTACATAGTCGTGTGTGTTTCTTTCAATCTTTTAATAAATTGTATTTGGGAATTAAACGATCGTTTTTAAAAAACTAATTCCCGATTAAAAGACATTTAAGTGGCGCAGTCTCGTGGACAAATCAATTAACTATGGGCAAATCAATCAATCAAAATCGATTGCATTCTGACCCAAAGGGAACCTGCTGTTCACCAAGAAGAAAATCTATCATCTCTACTCACTCTGTGACTTCAAGAGAACATCACACGCTCCACAAGAGGAAACTACGCGAATTCGCCAAAAAACAGGACGCCCGAGCAAAGACACTTGGCTCGTTAGTGGATTCCGCCTGTGAAGACGGAAGAACGCCTTGCTCCTTCGCTATGTCTTCTCAGAAGCCGCTGGCCGCAATAGGACACCGAGGTACCTACTCTGTCGACCTTCACCTAAAGCTGAGATAAGAAAACACAGATGTTTACTCTCGTCGTGTTGTAAGTACCAACCCAGCTTCATCTTTTAATTCTTCAAGAGTAGCGAGAACACCGGCAAATTTTGAAGGAAGATACAAACTTCTAATTCAACTTCATTAATTTTTAATAATTTATTGTTAAACCGCGTTTCAAGCCACCCGTCATCTGGCGCGGTATTGCAGAAAAATTAACCAATTTTTATTGTCTGAATTTAAAGAAACTTTATTTAATTCGTATTTAATTATTGAAATTGCGTTTCAAGCCACCCGTCATCTGACGTTAATTTCATAATTAACCAATTCTTACTGTCTCAATTTAAAGACACTTTATTTTATTTGTATTTAATTATTGAAATTGCGTTTCACGCCACCCGTCATCTGACGTTAATTTCATAATTAACCAATTCTTATTGTCTCAATTCAAAGACACTTTATTTTACTTGTATTTAATTATTGAAATTTCGTTTCAAGCCACAAGTCATCTGACTTAATTTCATAATTAATCAATTTTTATTGTCTTAATTTAAGATACTTGATTTCATTTTTATAATTGAATATTATAAACTTGTGTTTTGTTGTACATTTACACACTGACACAAACGAACACTTGGAGTAGACACTGAACAGTACATACTTTCCTGTCAAAATTCCAAAAAACTACAGAAAATATTTCCTAAGGAAGGTTCGCTCGCCTTTCGAAAGACTCCCTGTAATAGAGGAAGATTCTGATATGTCTGAGGGACAGGGACAGTCACAACCTGGGGCGGCAAACCCGATCCCGAGTAACCCTTTTAATGATCCCAAATTTGTAGATTATTTTATTTCTCAAAGAATTCAGGAGTCCTCAGAAACTTAAATATCAATCAAAATACTAGGGACCAAGTCCCCGAATTTAAAAAGAAACATGCGGACATGATCCCGACCTTTGAGGGAAACCCAGGAAAGCTCCGGAAAATTTTTGGATACGTGTGAATCTATAGCTAATAGGTTCATAGATGATGAAGATCCCACAAATTATCAAAATGAAGAGGTCCTTAAGACCATTATGTCCAAAATACAGGGACCAGCCTCGGATATGCTAGATAATTACGCACTTACGGACTTTCCTAGTATTAAAATTGCATTGCTAGAGACGTACTCCGACAAACGGGACATACTTACTTTATGTCACGAACCTACGGGACTGAGACATAGGGAGAGCGAAGATCCTTTTCAGTTTCATAATAAAATTAAAGCGAAACTAAATTTAGCTATTGCTTGGATGATTAAAAACCATGAAACAGAAACGAAACAAGATATATTGATCGAGCACTTCCAAGATATTAGTCTACGTACGTTACTCTTGCACCTACGGGAACCGCTCGGAAGTCAACTTCGGAGTAGGAAACCGAAAACGATGGGCGAAGCCCTTTCGATACTAACGAACGATTATCAAATCATGCAGTATCAAAAGGGTAGACTCGATCGGAATCCCCAACACAAACCGGCGATAAAACCGGAAAATAAAAATACGACTCCGGCAACCAAACCGTCATATTATGGCCAAGGATTTAGGCCCAAAACATTCCCAAATAAAACCCAAAATCAAGTGCCATCCAAGCCCTTTACCCCCAATAAAAATAACACTTCACAAATCACAAGGCCCCCACAGACTCAAGTTCCAAGTCAAGGAACGTCCAATTTTGCAAAGTCGACTCCAATGTCTTGGCAAACAACTCGACCGAATTTAGATTTAAACAATGTGGAAATTCCCGAGGAAGAAGGTATGGGAAGTTCTGACCCCGAATACAACGCGGAAAATCCGGCCGATGAGGACTCTTTTTAGAGGAGGAGTCCGAATCGCTACATTCTCCCTAATACATTTGAAACCAAAAGCTGGACAAAAACTGCCATACATAGTATTTCCGAAGCATAAAATTAGAATCCTGTTGGACTCCGGAAGCACTTCAAGTTTTGTGCATCCAGAGGTCATTAAAAAATTTTTCCCCGACAAAATCATAACAGAGAAATTTCAAGTTAGGTCAATCCACGGATTGTCATATGGGAGCAATAGTGCAAGGATCCCATGTGGCGAAATGTTCAAAATTAAAAACCTAAATCTCCTTTTTAGAATTCACAAATTCCATAGCCGATTCGGATTGCTATTAGGTACAGATAACCTTGAGTTACTTGGCGCTCATATTGATTATGAGAACAAGTTACTGATAATAAAAAATTTCAAAATCCCTTTTAAATATCACTACGTTGATCAAGAAATAAATAAAAAACCGATCTATGAACAAAAAATACCACCTAGGGCAATTTCGCAGATTAAAATTCCCGTACGTTGTGATTCAACAAAAAAGGAAGGAGTTATTCCATATCTGAAACAAAATTCACTAGAAATTCCTGAATGCCTGGTCAAAATTCAAGATAAGGAATGTTACGTAGGAATTTTAAATAATAGTGATTCTGAATGTAATTTCAAACTGTTTGAACCCATCCAAGTTGAAGAAATCCCCATTTTAGACAAGGTGAAAAGTCCAAATGTGAATTATTATGATACGCAAAATTATGTATTTGACCCCACTAATATTCGAACGGATCATATGAACGAAGAAGAAAAGAGACAAATTTTGAACTTAGTATATCAGTACAAGGATTTGTTTCATTGTGAAGGAAACACCTTAACGTGTACTAATAAAGTCCACCATGTAATCCGTACCATTGACGAGATCCCCGTGTATACCCGCAATTACCGATATCCCGAGGTATATAAAAAGGAAATTGATAACCAAATACAGGATATGCTCAAACAGGGAATTATTCAACCCAGCTCTTCACCTTGGAATAGTCCACTCAGGCTCGTACCCAAAAAATTAGATGCATCCGGCAAATAAAAGTATCGACTGGTTATTGATTACCGCGGACTTAACAACAAGACAATAGACGATAAATACCCACTTCCGGTCATAAATGATTTGCTCGACAAGCTTGGTAGGTGTATGTACTTCACTAGCCTTGACCTCAAAAGCGGTTTTCATCCAATTCCAATGCATCCGGATAGTATTGCCAAAACTGCTTTCTCTTCGGAAAATGGTCATTGGGAATTTAGTAGAATGCCGATGGGTTTAAAAAACGGACCTCCTAGTTTCCAACGGTTGCTCGACAATGTACTACGCGGTTTGCAGAATGAAATTTGCACTGTTTTTATTGACGATGTTATCATCTATAGTACAAGTCTCGAAGAACATATAAATAGTCTCAGAAAAGTTTTTGACAGACTCCGTGAAGCTAATTTGAAAATACAATTGGATAAAACGGAGTTCCTCCAAAGAGAATGTGTCTATTTAGGACATCTTATCACCCCTGAAGGAGTTAAGCCAAACCCCCTCAAAACCGAAGCTATATCCAAATATCCGATTCCCACAACTCCAAAACAAATTAAGGGTTTTCTCGGACTACTGGGTTATTATAGAAAATTTATTAAAAACTTTGCCCAAATAACCAAACCATTAACCCAATGTTTGAAGAAGGGAGCGACGATCGATCCTCAAAACCCCGAGTATAAAGAGTGTTTTGAGAAATGTAAAACTCTGCTCATAAATGATCCGATTTTACAATATCCCGACTTCTCGAAGCCCTTTAACCTTACAACTGATGCTTCGAACCTTGCGTTAGGCGCGGTTTTAAGCCAGTGCACTAACGGTGCTGACTTACCGATAGCATACGCTAGCCGGACTCTGAATGACCATGAACGCAACCTCTCTACCATCGAGAAGGAATGCCTTGAATGTGTCTGGGCTACACAATACTTTAGACCATACCCTTTTGGCCGAAAATTCAAAATTTTTACTGACCATAAGCCTCTTCAGTGGTTATTTTCACTGAAGGAACCCAATTCTAAATTGTTCAGATGGAGGCTTAAATTAGAGCTATGATTATGAGATCCACTACAAAAAAGGATCCACTAATCAAAATGCCGATGCCCTTTCCCGAGTGGAAATTAACATCAACGAAAATTCACCTTGGAAAGAAACCACGTTACCTGTCGTTGATTTACGACTCATTCAAATAATTATCCATACCTCTGTTGCCAACACTTTCACTTAGATAACCACTGTCCGTTTTCATATTGTTTTAGACTCACTTTATTTTGCAATTTCAACTGTTTAGCTCATAATAGTCGTCCGCACATAATTTTTACTGATAACAGTTGTAAATCGAATATTCGCACCAACCCTGTGATATGATTAGGTTGGTTGGTTTTCAATGTTCTTCACCAGCCGGGTATGCAATTATTGTTTCCTAGGGAATCCAAACCCGCAATTCATGAAACTGATTTTTGAAAAGAATAGGCAGTTCTTACTTACACTAGATTCTAGGATAATTTTCCATATAAACGTATTATATCCGGAATACTCTTCCTCCCACGGATCTGCTGAAATGGAAGAGAATTCGCCGCACCCTGCTACATCCTGATGACGTCATAATGAAAACTCAAGTATCCAGTGGTTCCATGCCTACCACCCACTGGCTTTTGGCAGAATATCTTGCAGTTTTCTACCACCTTTTCCTAGGGTAGATGCAGAAAAGCGCGGGAAGCGAGTTTCGCTGGAAAAGAAACCAGGATTTTAGCCATATTGAAATCTGAGTTGAAACTGTTTAGCGCTCGAGGAGATCTCACGCAGATGTAGGATCCCGAGGTACCTTACCTTCCACACTCGGGGATCATGGATTATGGTGGACTGGACCTGCATGGGCCTACAACCACATTGATCAATGGCCACTGTCCAACAATACGCATGGCATTGACATACCAGAACTCCGTACCACTAAACTCGCCCTCATAACAGTGGATAATTGTCAAGGCTTTATTAAATATAGCGAGAGGCATTTGTCATGGTTGAAATTGATCAGAGTTATTGCGTACATCAAGAGATTTATATCGAATTCACAAATTCCCAAGAAGTTCAAGTGTAGCCGATTAGCAGGGCCTTTGTCTTCTGTAGAAATCACTGCCTCTAACCATCATTGCATAAAGTTAATACAGCATACCTATTTCCCAGATGTCTTTATCACCACATCAGCTAACACTCTGCCTTTGGAACTTCGCCGATTGGCAGTCTTTGTGGATGGACAGGGATTAATAAGAGTGGGAGGCCGCCTAAGTAATGCGCCCATTCCTATGGAACAAAGGCACCCATTGTTGTTGCCTAACAAATGCCATTTCTCACTTCTTCTGGTTCGGCATTTACATATTCTCAATCATCATGCTGGTCCAACCACCCTTCTAGCAACGTTACGTTTGAATTATTGGATTCCTAAAGCTAGGAATATTGTCAAATTGGTAAAGAGAAAGTGTACAACCTGCACACGCTTTTCCAAAACCCAAATAATGCCTTTCATGGGAGATTTACCTGCTTCCAGATTTGCTGGTGTACGACCATTTCTTATATCTGGTGTGGACTTTGCTGGTCCGTTTCTTTGCAAAGAAACCTCTCGTCGTAAGGCTTTCTCGCACAAGTGTTATCTGGGGATATTTGTCTGCATGTCTTCACGTGCTTATCATTTGGAGCTTGTAGTCTCACTGTCTGCTGAAGCGTTCCTTGATGCATTTTCGAGATTTACGGCTAGACGAGGAATACCCAAACGAATGATGACAGACTGTGGAACCAATTTTGTTGGAGCAGCAAATTATCTGCGAGAGCTTGAGGAGTGGTTTCGCAATCAGGAAACCCAAGACACCATCATCAACTGTACTGCACACCTTGATATACAGTGGAGTTTTAACCCGCCTGGCGCCCCACACTTTGGTGGAAGTTGGGAGGTCGGAGTCAAATCTGTGAAGAGCTTATTATATAAAACGTTTGGTAACCATACTTATACCCAGGATGAATTATCCACCATGTTCGTAAGAATTGAAGGGATATTAAACTCGCGACCACTCCAACCTCTTTCGAATAGTGTTGATGATCCTGAGGCAGTTACACCAGGACATTTCATTATAGGACAGCCATTAAACGCGCTTCCAGAGGTTGATCTCTCTGATATTCCTGCAAATCGATTAAGCAGCTGGCAACTGATTCGAGAGAGGGTCCAGCACTTTTGGACAAGATGGTCACAAGAGTATCTGAATACCCTGCAGACTCGGAACAAGTGGCTGAACCAGGCTAAAAACCTTGATTGGAGACCTCGTCTTCATTTCAGATGCCAATGCACCTCCAGCCTGCTGGCCTATGGGAAGTGTCCAGAGTGTTCACCCAGGCCAGGATGGAACCGTTAGAGTGGTCACCTTGAAAACACAATCAGGCACGCTTAAAAGACGTTCTGTTAAGCTCATTCCACTGCCTATGTCTGATGAGTGATCCACGTCGGATAGGAGTCGTAAATGGGGGGAGAATGGAAAGAAACCATGTTACCTGTCGTTGATTTACGACTCATTCAAATAATTATCCATACCTCTGTTGCCAACACTTTCACTTAGATAACCACTGTCCGTTTTCATATTGTTTTAGACTCACTTTATTTTGCAATTTCAACTGTTTAGCTCATAATAGTCGTCCGCACATAATTTTTACTGATAACAGTTGTAAATCGAATATTCGCACCAACCCTGTGATATGATTAGGTTGGTTGGTTTTCAATGTTCTTCACCAGCCGGGTATGCAATTATTGTTTCCTAGGGAATCCAAACCCGCAATTCATGAAACTGATTTTTGAAAAGAATAGGCAGTTCTTACTTACACTAGATTCTAGGATAATTTTCCATATAAACGTATTATATCCGGAATACTCTTCCTCCCACGGATCTGCTGAAATGGAAGAGAATTCGCCGCACCCTGCTACATCCTGATGACGTCATAATGAAAACTCAAGTATCCAGTGGTTCCATGCCTACCACCCACTGGCTTTTGGCAGAATATCTTGCAGTTTTCTACCACCTTTTCCTAGGGTAGATGCAGAAAAGCGCGGGAAGCGAGTTTCGCTGGAAAAGAAACCAGGATTTTAGCCATATTGAAATCTGAGTTGAAACTGTTTAGCGCTCGAGGAGATCTCCCGATTTTTTTACAAGTTTTGATGGTATACCACCGCCTTCCGTTTTGCAACTTATTGAATTACGTTCACGTGAACTGGCTGAACTTTTCTTTTGCTTTGAGGAAGCCGAATTTTGTGCGTTTCGGAGTTTTTCTACGCTAGTTGGAACTTTTCCCAGCCTACCTCTTGGCTACCGAAGTTTGGGAAAGCCCTTTTCTGCCTGCTCTGGAATTCCTGGATGAACTGGAGAGGATTCATCTCATCAGCAAGACATCACATCACGGTACCATCGTTTCAGTATATAATTTTATTGGCCATAATTTAGGTAGGTAGGTAGGAGCACCATCAGTTCAACACGTGTAACTTTATACTTAATACACGTATCTTTACAAGTGAACCAACATCATCTCTTTCTTTTTATTTCAACGCCTCACACTCTCATATCTTTATCTTTCAGCGTTAGCTGTGGTCCTTCGAAGCAAACTTTATCTTTATTAAGAAATTACGGTAATTGGCTAGCATTTCTGCGACGCCCCTCTGTTCATTTCATCCTTGGTCTCGTTCGAACCGGATTTGACAAAGCACCTTATGTGTTTCATTTTTGAACTTGTGTGAAGGCATTTATTGTTGGTTCTCCTCTTGAGCACTTGTTTACCTATCAATCATTACGTGTTTATCCTCAACTGAATTCCTATATCTTCTGATAGTCTTTCTCATATTATCACAGACTGTACTTACCAACTATAGTGCAGCTTTTTTATTTAATGCTCAATTTCGCATCATTCTTAGATAGGTACCTTTTTGTGTATTTAGTGCTATCACGCACATTTTCTTATCAGTGCTGTCACGCACATTCCTCATCAGTACTACCACGTACATTTCTTATCAGTACTATCACGTACTTTTCTTATCAGTGCTGTCAGGCACAGTTCTTATCAGTGTTTATTTTGAACATTTCCTATCAGTGCTATGCACATCTATTGATCTGTTAATAGGATCGTTCCTACGCCTGTTGGCATATTTATTTAATATTTATCAATATTTACATTGTCTTATCAACTACCTGAGCCACAAACAAAGCAATTTACCGATTTTGCTCTTTTATTAATTTATTTTGTGTCTCATCTTATCTATACTTATATATATTTTTTTAAATTTATTCAAATATTCTTGTTCCTATTTATCTTTATATCACTTGTCTCTTACATTGCTTGATTCTAAAGCATCGGTCTTATAGTTTCCTATCTTCTTGCATATTTTTGGAATTCATACTTTTCCTTGTGGGTCATTTATCCTGTTGTGGTATTATTATCAATATCATCATGACCTCAGCGGACAGTGGTCTTAGGCAGTTAGCTAAATTGAAACGGCGGATCAAAGTTCTAGCTAGTGATATTGAGCAAGTATATAAGACGGGTGCTTCTGCTATTTCTGATTCTACTCAGAGGGCTCTATTCAGGGGTATGTTTACCACATTGCAAAATACATTTGATCTACTACGAGAGGATTGGGATAAAGCTATTGATGTGTCAGAGGTGTACCGTATTGATCCTGAATTCCCCACAGAGGATGATGATGTTCTTATGACCAAAGTTAGGAAGCATTATTTCGAGTGTCAGTCTTATCACCTGCAGCTCATGCCACCTCCACCTCAACCTTCTCTAGTCATTCATCTAGGATATGTCAATGAATTCATCTAGCCTCATGCAGTCTGCACCTAAAGCCAGAACTATTTTGCCTAAAATCCAAATTAAACGGTTTTCTGGTAATTGGGCTGATTGGCCCACATTCAAACAATTATTTTGCTCTCTTATCAAAGAGGAGCATACACTTACAGATGCAGAACGTTTCCAATATCTCGTATCATACCTCGAAGGTCCTGCTTTGGGAGCTATCAAGCATATACCAGTTACTGAACTGTTTGGTTCGTGTTTACGATGACAAACGCAAATTGGCGTCCTCTTACCTTGAGCGCCTACTTAACTTCAAAATGTCTGCTGGCAAACCTACTGCTGAATCCTTGCAATCATAATTATCTCAAGTTTCAGAGAGCATCTCCTCTTTGAAGAATCTGAAAATCACAGACATGGATGACTATTTATTATGTGAGTTAGCACTCCGTGTTCTTGATCCCAAAACACGTCAAGCCTTTGAGTTAGCAAACGTAGGTACCACTTTTCCCAAATTTGAGAAACTGAAGGAGTTTGTTCAAGATCGCTACCATGTACTAAGGCTAACTGACACCTCTTGTCCAAAGGTCAATACTACGAAACCAGTGCAGCACTCGAAGGCTCCTCAGTCTCCTAACAAGTTTGCTCCAAAAGCTCAGGCTTTGCTCACACATTCCTCAAAACCAGAAGGAGGAAAAACTTCACCCAAGCAGCAGGATGCTTCATTCTCATGCTTTATCTGTAGGCAACCACATATTATCATATCATGCCCACAGTATCTCGCTATGGATCCACCACAACGTCTTGCAGCCTTGAAACCCTTCCAAGGATGTCGGAATTGTCTCCATCCAGGCCACCGCACCAAGGAGTGTACCTCAAAGTTTGTTTGCAGGAAGTGTGATGGTAAACATCATTCCACACTTCATCTCACTCCTAACTCTGGGCAGCCTAAGCCTTCAGGTGCTACTGAGAACTCCAACTCTTCAAGTACAGCTGATTTTTCTGGTACAAATACTTCTAATGAGGTTCCCAGTGTTCTTCTAGGAACAGTGGTTGCATCCATCCCAGATGCTCAAGGCAAACTACATCGTATTAGAGGTCTGCTGGATGCTGGCTCTCAATACACAATGATCACTGCCAAGTGTGCATCAATGCTTAACATGGTTTTTCGACCCTATCATGGTTCAATATCTGGGGTAAACAATTCCCCGCTCCATAACATTAAAGGTAAAGTGCCGCTGCTCTTCAACACCAACTGCAATAGCAACAAGCTTAACTGAAGCCATTGTAGTTCCAGCCATCACACCTCCCTTACCGCAGACACCTCTACATTCAAGTATGTGGGAAGATTATAGATCTTACCAACTTAGTGATCCAACCTTCACTGAGCCAGGTCCTATTTCGTTCCTGATCGGTGCCGATCTCTATCCAGAGGTGGTGACTGGCGCACCTATTGCAATTTATGAAGATGGACCACGACTGATTGATACTGTATTTGGATTTACAGTCGTTGGCAGGCTCCTTGGTGAGAGTAATGGGCCTAGTGCAGTGTCTCTATTAACTTATTCAGATACTGATGCTCTCATCGAAAAATTCTGGCTGCTTGAAGAACCATCACAGTCTACTGTACCATCACCTGAGGAAGAGCGCTGCGAGCACCTCTTCAACAGTACACATTACCGTACCCCTGAAGGGAGATATGTTGTCACATTACCTTTCAAATCTGATAAGCCCACCTTAGCACTCAGAACCAATCAGGCCCTCACGCGCCTGTATTCCCTTGAGTCAAAGCTTGCCAACGATCCTGATCTGCGTAACGATTATGTCAAGTTTATGAAAGAATATGAAGATTTAGGACATATGAGTGTAGCAGTTGCACCCCCTAAGTATATCATTCCACATCATGCTGTTTATCGTGTCACTGGCAACGAGAAGAAGCTTAGGGTAGTGTTTGATGGCAGCTGTCGTACTCTAGGTGGGTCTTTGAACGATCACTTGTTAGCGGGACCGAAACTGCAAGCTGATATATGCAGTGTTGTGCTCAACTTCCGAAAATATCGCTACGTATTTACGTGCGATATTGTGAAAATGTTCCGCCAAATCGATGTTGCAGCTGATGATCGCTGCTACCAGCAGATTGCTTGGAGGGACGATCCACAGAAGCCTGTTACCTTTTATCAACTAAATACAGTAACTTACGGTACCCGCAGTGCGCCTTATCTTGCTCAAAGAGTCGTACGTCAACTCGCCTATGATGAGGGAGATGCATATCCGAATGCTGCTCATGCGTTGCTCAACAACATATATGTGGACGACATAGCAGTTGGAAGAGATTCTGAGCAAGACCTCCTTCACCTGAAACGTGAGCTTATTGAACTTCTATCCAAAGGGTGTATGGAGCTCAGCAAATGGGCTTCTAATCTTCCATCCTTACTTCAATCTGAATCTCAAGGATCCCAATCTATTGACTTCTGCTCTGATGAAATTTCTTCTACTAAGATCTTAGGCATGAAATGGTGCCCTGTCTCGGATACACTGTCCTACAATGTTTCTGAATGTACCCCAGGCTTCACCAAGAGAATCATTTTGTCAACCATAGCTCAACTGTACGACCCTCTTGGTTACTTGGCTCCTACTGTCTTTTTCGCAAAATGTATAATGCAGGAGACGTGGAAGTCCAATATTGGCTGGGATGATGAAACTCCAGAAGACCTCAAAACGCTATGGGTGCAGTATACATCTGAACTGCATCTTTTATCCAATATCTCCATACCACGCTACTTACCAAAAACTGATACATCATACCAACTACTTTGTTTTTCAGATGCTTCTGAAAAAGGATATTGCGCAGCAGCCTATCTGCGTGGTACCAATGGAGATAATATCACACTTACACTCTTGAAAGCAAAGACACGTCTTGCACCTTTGAAGTCTCTCACAATTCCCCGTCTTGAGCTTTGTGGAGCTCTGCTCTTGACTGAGCTTTTAAAGTCACTTGAACCACTCAAGAGTGACCTAAACATCTCGGAAACATCCTGTTTCACTGACTCAATGATAGTTTTGGCTTGGTTGAGAACGATGCCTCACCTATTGCAGACTTTCGTATCCAACAGAGTCCAACAAATTCTGCAGATCACACAGGTGGAACAGTGGCACCACATCAAAGGTGCTCAGAATCCTGCAGATGTAGGATCCCGAGGTACCTTACCTTCCACACTCGGGGATCATGGATTATGGTGGACTGGACCTGCATGGGCCTACAACCACATTGATCAATGGCCACTGTCCAACAATACGCATGGCATTGACATACCAGAACTCCGTACCACTAAACTCGCCCTCATAACAGTGGATAATTGTCAAGGCTTTATTAAATATAGCGAGAGGCATTCGTCATGGTTGAAATTGATCAGAGTTATTGCGTACATCAAGAGATTTATATCGAATTCACAAATTCCCAAGAAGTTCAAGTGTAGCCGATTAGCAGGGCCTTTGTCTTCTGTAGAAATCACTGCCTCTAACCATCATTGCATAAAGTTAATACAGCATACCTATTTCCCAGATGTCTTTATCACCACATCAGCTAACACTCTGCCTTTGGAACTTCGCCGATTGGCAGTCTTTGTGGATGGACAGGGATTAATAAGAGTGGGAGGCCGCCTAAGTAATGCGCCCATTCCTATGGAACAAAGGCACCCATTGTTGTTGCCTAACAAATGCCATTTCTCACTTCTTCTGGTTCGGCATTTACATATTCTCAATCATCATGCTGGTCCAACCACCCTTCTAGCAACGTTACGTTTGAATTATTGGATTCCTAAAGCTAGGAATATTGTCAAATTGGTAAAGAGAAAGTGTACAACCTGCACACGCTTTTCCAAAACCCAAATAATGCCTTTCATGGGAGATTTACCTGCTTCCAGATTTGCTGGTGTACGACCATTTCTTATATCTGGTGTGGACTTTGCTGGTCCGTTTCTTTGCAAAGAAACCTCTCGTCGTAAGGCTTTCTCGCACAAGTGTTATCTGGGGATATTTGTCTGCATGTCTTCACGTGCTTATCATTTGGAGCTTGTAGTCTCACTGTCTGCTGAAGCGTTCCTTGATGCATTTTCGAGATTTACGGCTAGACGAGGAATACCCAAACGAATGATGACAGACTGTGGAACCAATTTTGTTGGAGCAGCAAATTATCTGCGAGAGCTTGAGGAGTGGTTTCGCAATCAGGAAACCCAAGACACCATCATCAACTGTACTGCACACCTTGATATACAGTGGAGTTTTAACCCGCCTGGCGCCCCACACTTTGGTGGAAGTTGGGAGGTCGGAGTCAAATCTGTGAAGAGCTTATTATATAAAACGTTTGGTAACCATACTTATACCCAGGATGAATTATCCACCATGTTCGTAAGAATTGAAGGGATATTAAACTCGCGACCACTCCAACCTCTTTCGAATAGTGTTGATGATCCTGAGGCAGTTACACCAGGACATTTCATTATAGGACAGCCATTAAACGCGCTTCCAGAGGTTGATCTCTCTGATATTCCTGCAAATCGATTAAGCAGCTGGCAACTGATTCGAGAGAGGGTCCAGCACTTTTGGACAAGATGGTCACAAGAGTATCTGAATACCCTGCAGACTCGGAACAAGTTGCTGAACCAGGCTAAAAACCTTAAGATTGGAGACCTCGTCTTCATTTCAGATGCCAATGCACCTCCAGCCTGCTGGCCTATGGGAAGTGTCCAGAGTGTTCACCCAGGCCAGGATGGAACCGTTAGAGTGGTCACCTTGAAAACACAATCAGGCACGCTTAAAAGACGTTCTGTTAAGCTCATTCCACTGCCTATGTCTGATGAGTGATCCACGTCGGATAGGAGTCGTAAATGGGGGGAGAATGGAAAGAAACCATGTTACCTGTCGTTGATTTACGACTCATTCAAATAATTATCCATACCTCTGTTGCCAACACTTTCACTTAGATAACCACTGTCCGTTTTCATATTGTTTTAGACTCACTTTATTTTGCAATTTCAACTGTTTAGCTCATAATAGTCGTCCGCACATAATTTTTACTGATAACAGTTGTAAATCGAATATTCGCACCAACCCTGTGATATGATTAGGTTGGTTGGTTTTCAATGTTCTTCACCAGCCGGGTATGCAATTATTGTTTCCTAGGGAATCCAAACCCGCAATTCATGAAACTGATTTTTGAAAAGAATAGGCAGTTCTTACTTACACTAGATTCTAGGATAATTTTCCATATAAACGTATTATATCCGGAATACTCTTCCTCCCACGGATCTGCTGAAATGGAAGAGAATTCGCCGCACCCTGCTACATCCTGATGACGTCATAATGAAAACTCAAGTATCCAGTGGTTCCATGCCTACCACCCACTGGCTTTTGGCAGAATATCTTGCAGTTTTCTACCACCTTTTCCTAGGGTAGATGCAGAAAAGCGCGGGAAGCGAGTTTCGCTGGAAAAGAAACCAGGATTTTAGCCATATTGAAATCTGAGTTGAAACTGTTTAGCGCTCGAGGAGATCTCCCGATTTTTTTACAAGTTTTGATGGTATACCACCGCCTTCCGTTTTGCAACTTATTGAACAACGTTCACGTGAACTGGCTGAACTTTTCTTTTGCTTTGAGGAAGCCGAATTTTGTGCGTTTCGGAGTTTTTCTACGCTAGTTGGAACTTTTCCCAGCCTACCTCTTGGCTACCGAAGTTTGGGAAAGCCCTTTTCTGCCTGCTCTGGAATTCCTGGATGAACTGGAGAGGATTCATCTCATCAGCAAGACATCACATCACGGTACCATCGTTTCAGTATATAATTTTATTGGCCATAATTTAGGTAGGTAGGTAGGAGCACCATCAGTTCAACACGTGTAACTTTATACTTAATACACGTATCTTTACAAGTGAACCAACATCATCTCTTTCTTTTTATTTCAACGCCTCACACTCTCATATCTTTATCTTTCAGCGTTAGCTGTGGTCCTTCGAAGCAAACTTTATCTTTATTAAGAAATTACGGTAATTGGCTAGCATTTCTGCGACGCCCCTCTGTTCATTTCATCCTTGGTCTCGTTCGAACCGGATTTGACAAAGCACCTTATGTGTTTCATTTTTGAACTTGTGTGAAGGCATTTATTGTTGGTTCTCCTCTTGAGCACTTGTTTACCTATCAATCATTACGTGTTTATCCTCAACTGAATTCCTATATCTTCTGACAGTCTTTCTCATATTATCACAGACTGTACTTACCAACTATAGTGCAGCTTTTTTATTTAATGCTCAATTTCGCATCATTCTTAGATAGGTACCTTTTTGTGTATTTAGTGCTATCACGCACATTTTCTTATCAGTGCTGTCACGCACATTCCTTATCAGTACTACCACGTACATTTCTTATCAGTACTATCACGTACTTTTCTTATCAGTGCTGTCAGGCACAGTTCTTATCAGTGTTTATTTTGATCATTTCCTATCAGTGCTATGCACATCTATTGATCTGTTAATAGGATCGTTCCTACGCCTGTTGGCATATTTATTTAATATTTATCAATATTTACATTGTCTTATCAACTACCTGAGCCACAAACAAAGCAATTTACCGATTTTGCTCTTTTATTAATTTATTTTGTGTCTCATCTTATCTATACTTATATATATTTTTTTATATTTATTCAAATATTCTTGTTCCTATTTATCTTTATATCACTTGTCTCTTATATTGCTTGATTCTAAAGCATCGGTCTTATAGTTTCCTATCTTCTTGCATATTTTTGGAATTCATACTTTTCCTTGTGGGTCATTTATCCTGTTGTGGTATATTTATCAATATCATCATGACCTCAGCGGACAGTGGTCTTAGGCAGTTAGCTAAATTGAAACGGCGGATCAAAGTTCTAGCTAGTGATATTGAGCAAGTATATAAGACGGGTGCTTCTGCTATTTCTGATTCTACTCAGAGGGCTCTATTCTGGGGTATGTTTACCACATTGCAAAATACATTTGATCTACTACGAGAGGATTGGGATAAAGCTATTGATGTGTCAGAGGTGTACCGTATTGATCCTGAATTCCCCACAGAGGATGATGATGTTCTTATGACCAAAGTTAGGAAGCATTATTTCGAGTGTCAGTCTTATCACCTGCAGCTCATGCCACCTCCACCTCAACCTTCTCTAGTGGATATGTCAATGAATTCATCTAGCCTCATGCAGTCTGCACCTAAAGCCAGAACTATTTTGCCTAAAATCCAAATTAAACGGTTTTCTGGTAATTGGGCTGATTGGCCCACATTCAAACAATTATTTTGCTCTCTTATCAAAGAGGAGCATACACTTACAGATGCAGAACGTTTCCAATATCTCGTATCATACCTCGAAGGTCCTGCTTTGGGAGCTATCAAGCATATACCAGTTACTGATATCAATTTCGAGCAAGCATGGAACTGTTTGGTTCGTGTTTACGATGACAAACGCAAATTGGCGTCCTCTTACCTTGAGCGCCTACTTAACTTCAAAATGTCTGCTGGCAAACCTACTGCTGAATCCTTGCAATCATACCTATCTCAAGTTTCAGAGAGCATCTCCTCTTTGAAGAATCTGAAAATCACAGACATGGATGACTATTTATTATGTGAGTTAGCTTTCCGTGTTCTTGATCCCAAAACACGTCAAGCCTTTGAGTTAGCAAACGTAGGTACCACTTTTCCCAAATTTGAGAAACTGAAGGAGTTTGTTCAAGATCGCTACCATGTACTAAGGCTAACTGACACCTCTTGTCCAAAGGTCAATACTACGAAACCAGTGCAGCACTCGAAGGCTCCTCAGTCTCCTAACAAGTTTGCTCCAAAAGCTCAGGCTTTGCTCACACATTCCTCAAAACCAGAAGGAGGAAAAACTTCACCCAAGCAGCAGGATGCTTCATTCTCATGCTTTATCTGTAAGCAACCACATATTATCATATCATGCCCACAGTATCTCGCTATGGATCCACCACAACGTCTTGCAGCCTTGAAGCCCTTCCAAGGATGTCGGAATTGTCTCCATCCAGGCCACCGCACCAAGGAGTGTACCTCAAAGTTTGTTTGCAGGGAGTGTGATGGTAAACATCATTCCACACTTCATCTCACTCCTAACTCTGGGCAGCCTAAGCCTTCAGGTGCTACTGAGAACTCCAACTCTTCAAGTACAGCTGGTTTTTCTGGTACAAATACTTCTAATGAGGTTCCCAGTGTTCTTCTAGGAACAGTGGTTGCATCCATTCCAGATGCTCAAGGCAAACTACATCGTATTAGAGGTCTGCTGGATGCTGGCTCTCAATACACAATGATCACTGCCAAGTGTGCATCAATGCTTAACATGGTTTTTCGACCCTATCATGGTTCAATATCTGGGGTAAACAATTCCCCGCTCCATAACATTAAAGGTAAAGTGCCGCTGCTCTTCAACACCAACTGCAATAGCAACAAGCTTAAAACTGAAGCCATTGTAGTTCCAGCCATCACACCTCCCTTACCGCAGACACCTCTACATTCAAGTATGTGGGAAGATTATAGATCTTACCAACTTAGTGATCCAACCTTCACTGAGCCAGGTCCTATTTCGTTCCTGATCGGTGCCGATCTCTATCCAGAGGTGGTGACTGGCGCACCTATTGCAATTTATGAAGATGGACCACGACTGATTGATACTGTATTTGGATTTACAGTCGTTGGCAGGCTCCTTGGTGAGAGTAATGGGCCTAGTGCAGTGTCTCTATTAACTTATTCAGATACTGATGCTCTCATCGAAAAATTCTGGCTGCTTGAAGAACCATCACAGTCTACTGTACCATCACCTGAGGAAGAGCGCTGCGAGCACCTCTTCAACAGTACACATTACCGTACCCCTGAAGGGAGATATGTTGTCACATTACCTTTCAAATCTGATAAGCCCACCTTAGCACTCAACACCAATCAGGCCCTCACGCGCCTGTATTCCCTTGAGTCAAAGCTTGCCAAAGATCCTGATCTGCGTAACGATTATGTCAAGTTTATGAAAGAATATGAAGATTTAGGACATATGAGTGTAGCAGTTGCACCCCCTAAGTATATCATTCCACATCATGCTGTTTATCGTGTCACTGGCAACGAGAAGAAGCTTAGGGTAGTGTTTGATGGCAGCTGTCGTACTCTAGGTGGGTCTTTGAACGATCACTTGTTAGCGGGACCGAAACTGCAAGCTGATATATGCAGTGTTGTGCTCAACTTCCGAAAATATCGCTACGTATTTACGTGCGATATTGTGAAAATGTTCCGCCAAATCGATGTTGCAGCTGATGATCGCTGCTACCAGCAGATTGCTTGGAGGGACGATCCACAGAAGCCTGTTACCTTTTATCAACTAAATACAGTAACTTACGGTACCCGCAGTGCGCCTTATCTTGGTCAAAGAGTCGTACGTCAACTCGCCTATGATGAGGGAGATGCATATCCGAATGCTGCTCATGCGTTGCTCAACAACATATATGTGGACGACATAGCAGTTGGAAGAGATTCTGAGCAAGACCTCCTTCACCTGAAACGTGAGCTTATTGAACTTCTATCAAGGGTGTATGGAGCTCAGCAAATGGGCTTCTAATCTTCCATCCTTACTTCAATCTGAATCTCAAGGATCCCAATCTATTGACTTCTGCTCTGATGAAATTTCTTCTACTAAGATCTTAGGCATGAAATGGTGCCCTGTCTCGGATACACTGTCCTACAATGTTTCTGAATGTACCCCAGGCTTCACCAAGAGAATCATTTTGTCAACCATAGCTCAACTGTACGACCCTCTTGGTTACTTGGCTCCTACTGTCTTTTTCGCAAAATGTATAATGCAGGAGACGTGGAAGTCCAATATTGGCTGGGATGATGAAACTCCAGAAGACCTCAAAACGCTATGGGTGCAGTATACATCTGAACTGCATCTTTTATCCAATATCTCCATACCACGCTACTTACCAAAAACTGATACATCATACCAACTACTTTGTTTTTCAGATGCTTCTGAAAAAGGATATTGCGCAGCAGCCTATCTGCGTGGTACCAATGGAGATAATATCACACTTACACTCTTGAAAGCAAAGACACGTCTTGCACCTTTGAAGTCTCTCACAATTCCCCGTCTTGAGCTTTGTGAGCCCTTCTAAAATTCTTTTCCCACCATGGGATACCAAAAATGATCGTGGCCGATAATGGAGCAGAATTCGGTAGCTCATTGGTCAAGGAGTTACTAGAGACCCACAAAATTAAAGTTCATTACATTTGTTCTCAAAACCCAAATTCGAATGGATTAATAGAAAGATTTCACTCGACTCTAATTGAACACGTTAGAATACTGTCAAATGGAGACGAATTCAAAAATGAAAGCATAAAAAATAAAGTTAACTATGCACTAATAGCTTATAATAGTAGTATCCACTCTGTTACAAAACTAACGCCATTCGAAGTAATAAATGGTCATGTAGAGAACGACCCTTTACTAGAAGCCGACTTAGAGAAAAACTTAATGACGAATTTTATAGACAAACATCGAGACAAAGTAAAACTAATTTATGACATCATCAAAGAAAGAACTCAAGCCCAAAAGGAACGTATTGCTGAAAGAAGGAATCAGAATAGAGAGGAAGTTCCAGAATTACCCACAGAAATATTTGTAAGAACTAGTACAAAAATCTGTTGAATAAGATCAAAGTAAATCAATTCCAGGTCAGACAGACAGACGAATATTGTAAATTATTAAATTATACTATTAGTATTATTAAGGAAAAAATTACCCACATTAATGTTAATCAAGGTAGAAAAAAAAGGGGATTAGTTAATGGGTTAGGTAATATAATTAAATTTATAACTGGCAATCTAGACGCCTCTGACGGTAAACGTTATGAAAAGCTGTTTACTCAAATTAAGAATAATGAAATAACTGTTCAGGATCAATTGGATTCTCAATTCTCACTCATTTCAGATCTGATGTCCGATTTTAATTCGACCATTCAAGACATTCGTTTCAATAATGAGCAAATAAAAAACAAACTGTTAGAAATTGATAATTTCATGAAAATTAGTTCTAATCAGGCTCTCGCTGATTCCATAAAGGAAATACTCAACCTTCAACAACTAGTATTTAATGTGATACTGACAATATTCCAAGATATTGAGAATTCAATAACATTTTGCAAATGGAGAACATTACATCCTAGTATAATTGGAACGCATCAGCTGTTTGTAGAACTCCAAAAATTGTCAAATACTTACGGTTCCAAATTACCTTTAGAAATAAAATACGAAAATATTCTAGAAATAGAATCCACTATTCAAGTTACTTGTGCAATCAAGGACGATGAAATAATGTATTTTCTCAATCTACCATTGTCCGATGGGTTGCAATACCACTTGTACTTTTTACGACCAATACCCACACTTAAGAAAAACCAGTATGTTTCTATATTTCCTAAGATAAATTATCTTCTCAAGTCTAAGTCAAATAATATTCGTACAACAATACCCCTGTCAGATAATTGTCAAAGGGGTAGTATCATTCATTGTAGTAAGAAATTAATATCAAACCAGAATGTTAAATGTGAAGAAGAAATACTTAGTTCCAGTACTGCAGAACATTGTGAATACGTAACAGTAAACATTGAGGATAATTGGATTGAATCTATTCCAGAATCAAATCAGCATCTAGCAGTCTTCCCCTTCGGAGACAAAATAGAAATAAATAATAGGCATGGTTCTGAAATAGTGGAATTAAAAGGTATATTTTTAATTTCGGAAGGTAACAGTAGGATGTATTACAAGGGACAACCCCTTCATTCAGAAAGTGAATCATTAGGCCAACCTAAATTATTAACCGACTTAAATTTTGAAATTAAAGATTCACAAATGTCAAATACAACGCTTACTCTAAAAGAACTCAGTTTCAAAAATGTCAAACTAAACAGAGTAACACGTCTAGAGCCATTAAATATAATTGAATATTTTGATCCAAGCTTTTGGACTATAATTTTGTATTTACTTATTATCATGTTTATTACTTATACCATAATTGCGTATTGTAAACAGAAGAGTAAGCTAACCGCAACGAGAACATGAAGGCCTTGCTATTTATTCAATCTTTTCTTGAGAAAATTTAGTTTATTTTTAATTTTCTAAATTTTCAGCTTAAGGAGGGAGGAATTATGTGATCCTCTAACATAGGGAGGAAAAATAATAAAACTAATGCCTTCAGCAGTTCTCCCCTCCTAGTGGAAACACCTCGCTTCGGACCTCCCGAAGCTCGGGGCAGTCGTTGTTGGGCAATCTCTCGTGCGGTACGTTCCCTCTCTGTACATAGTCGTGTGTGTTTCTTTCAATCTTTTAATAAATTGTATTTGGGAATTAAACGATCGTTTTTTAAAAACTAATTCCCGATTAAAAGACATTTAAGTTATATATATATATATATATATATATATATATATATATAGGTATATATATATACATTTATTTATTTATTTATTTATCGACAACATTTTGTGCTCACAACTCCTCCGAAACAGTTTTTCCGATTTGGACCAAATTTTGATATAATGTGTAACTATGTCAGAGTTTGTGCCTCCCTGACTTTGGTGATGATCAGCTGACAACGAACCGTTTTATCAATCATAATGATGACAAAATCTTGCTCAAATCTCTCCTATTCATCGTAGGACGACGAATGATAGGGAGCCTCTCTGGGATTACAAGAGACGAATGACCTTATAGGCTCCTTCCTGATCAGCCGAGTGAGCTAAAATCTTTCCTGTTCACCGTAGGATGTTGAAAATGTATAGGGAACCTCTCTGGGACAACAAGAGACGAATGGAATTTACAGTCTCCATCCGGATAAGCTGAGTGAGCTAAAATCTCTTCTGTTCACCGTACGATGTTGAAATTTTATAGTTAACCTATCTGGGGTAACAAGAGACGAATGGACCTTACAGGCTTCATCCTGATCAGCTGATAGTGCTTAAAATTACGCTGTCTTTCTGATTAAAATGAAATTTAATAGGGTACCTGTGCATGAAATCGAGGGACGAATAAAATTACGGGCTCTACCCTGAGCTACAGTTGGCCGATTCGCGTTGCGTGTGTTGCAACATGCTCTGCGAACTAGCGGCACGTAAATAGGGAAGCAGTTTGTAAACAAATTTTCTAGTCATTAAGAATTAATCACTATCAACCACGGTTCACCTAGCGACAAATAATCACCGAAATTTGTTCAATGAAACTTGACTTTCGCGTATGCCAATTGTGAACTTTCCCTTATTCCTATTATTTGGCAAATGATTAATATTTTTTCATAATTAATTATTCATTAATTATCTTATCTTATTAGTATATAAAATCCAATGTCTGTTTGTGGGTTTGTTTGTTTGTACCAGCACCAGGGCCAAACGGCTGCACCAATTTTCATGGGGGTAGGCGCAAATTTACGGGCAAGTTCCAATAGAACTTAGGCTACATTACAATCCTCTAGACTTACTCGTTCATCGATAGCTCGGCTTTTCCTAACGTCGTCACCCGGATAAACAACTTCGTAATTAAGCAAAAACTGGACATGCGTCGAACTTTTCAAAACAGGACAGAAAGGAATTTGATAGGACGACTTTGGGAAATTGAGAGAATTGAAATTACCTATGGGCTCTTTTCTAATCAGCTGAGTGAGCTAAATTCTCTCCCGTTAACCCTAAGAAGTTGAAATTTGATTTGGATACTCTCTGATTCATTAAAAGAAGATTGAAATGATGGGCTCTTGCATGATCAACTGAGTGAGATAAATTCTTTCCTGTTCACTCTAGGAAGTTGAAATTTGATAGGGAGACTCTATGGGTCAGTAAGAGACGATTGAAATAATGGGCTCTTTCCTAATCAGCTGAGTGAGCAAAATTCTCTCCTGTTCACCCTAGGAAGTTGATATTTGAATGGTAGTCTCTCTGGGTCATTAAGATATGATTGAAATGATGGGATTTTTCATGGTCAGCTGAGTGAACTATTGTCTCATTTTCACCCCAGGAAGTTGAAATTTGACAGAAAGACTCTTTGGGTCATTAAAAGACGACTGAAATTATGTTCTCTTTTCTGATCAGCTGAGTGAGCTGAATTCTCTCATGTTCGCTCTGAGAAGTTGAAATCTGATAGAGTGAATCTTTGGGACAATCAGAAACGATTGCAATTATGGGTTCTTTCTTTTCCGGGCCTGATTTCGCTACTTTCATGCCGTAATTTGGCATGGAGCCTCCGTAGTTAGGAACACAGTCTGGATGTGGTTATTTTAGCAGTCAATGAACCGACTAGCCTATTCAGGTAGGTCCGTGCAACGCACTGGTAACCGGCCAGTAAAAAATAAAAGTGTTCTAAATACATTTCAATCGATTATATTCTACCTATCTCTATTGAAAAACGCAGCAAATTATATCACAAAGGTTTATTATTTTTTCAATTGAGTATGATCTTAGTTTTAGTTGGCTTGCCGTACGTCATAAGGCCCGTCCAGACTCCTCGGCGTGTGCTATTTCTAGTTGCCACAACCTATACTTCTTATAATTATATGCGCATGTTTATATTTCTCGATTTGAGCTCCTATGTATTCAAATAATTATTGCCTTAATAATATCATTATCTAGGTACGTACGAAAAGTCGAGAGGATATGTTATTAAATATGCGTAGGCAAAGCATTGGTATTAACACACAAATATGACCTAGAAAAAAACATATATTCATGCCTCGAAGGAACGCCGTACCCACCTCATGGGGCCGCGGCGCCTCCTCTCACTTCACCCCCAGCTCACCCCCCTCACCACCCACCGTGACCCCCTGCCAAGCGTGCCAGGCGTGCGTCTAACACGTCTAACACTCAAAGCCTCAAAAAGACACTATTTGCCCGTTTTTGGCCCATAGCATCTATGCGAGTAAAGCGATCGGGATGGTTAAACGTTAGGGCCAACTAGACCCCAAATGGAGTCTATGTGCGAAAGAACAGGTTTTTTAAGTCAATTCTTAGGCCTTTTATGGCCCGGACGGCGGACGGCGGACACCGGACGGCGGGCGGCGAACGGCGGACGGCGGACGAACATTTCAAATTTGGATTCTACGCACCTTGAAACGTAAAGTGACAAAGTTTGAGGGGGGGTTATAAAAAGTTTTTGCTACACGATCACATAGGCTTATTATTGGAAATAATAAACCAAAAGTTGGTTCAGCTTACGCAAACTGCGTGTGTGTGTGTTTTATTTTTTGGTTTATTATTTCCAATAATAAGCCTATGTGATCGTGTAGCAAAAAATTTTTACAACCCCCCCTCAAACTTTGTCACTTTACGTTTCAAGGTGCGTAGAATCCAGATTTGAAATGTCCGTCCGCCGTTCGCCGTCCGCCGTCCGCCGTCCGGGCCATAAAAGGCCTAAGAATTGACTTAAAAAACCTGTTCATTCGCACATAGACTCCATTTGGGGTCTAGTTGGTCCTAACATTTAACCATCCCGATCGCTTTACTCGCATAGATGCTATGGGCCAAAAACGGGCAAAAAGTGTCTTTTTGAGGCTTTGAGTGTTAGACGTGTTAGACGCACGCCTGGCACGCTTGGCAGGGGGTCACGGTGGGTGTTGAGGGGGGTGAGCGGGGGGTGGAGTTAGACGAGGCGCCGCGGCACCATGAGGTGGGTACAGCGTTCCTTCGAGGCATGAATATATGTTTTTTTCTTGGTCATATTTGTGTGTTAATACCAATGCTTTTCCTACATATATTTAATAACATATCCTCTCGACTTTTCGCACGTACTTAGATAATGATATTATTAAGGCAATAACTATTTGAATAGATAGGAGCTCAAATCGAGAAATATAAACATGCGTATATAATTATAGAAGTATAGGTTGTGGCAACTCGAAATAGGACACGCCGAGGAGTCTGGACGGGCCTTATGACGTACGCAAGCCAACTAAAACTACGATCATACTCAATTGAAAAAATAGTAAACCTTTGTGAATTAATTTGCAGCGTTTTATTTTTATTTTAAATTATAGATATTATAACAAAAAATTGTATGGAACCACCCAGAAAGCTCCACCTTTTTGCTCTCCCTCAGAGGCTAATTTCTTTCCTTTCCGAGTTTTTTTTCCGACGTTTTTTATAAAATTTTTGACATTCACTAAAGATGTCAAATTGTGGAGTCATAGAGCTGTATAGGTGTGAACCCTTTTGAGAAGCGCAAATCGTCAAGTTTTGATGATATACCATAATATACGGGGTTCAATTATAAATCAATGGTATGCGTAGAAAGGCCATTCTAATACAGAAATAATGAAAGTGTGTAATAATTGGCAGTGTTTTTAATCAGAATACATAGTCATCTTAAGAACCTTGTATGGACTATGACCTGAAACATTTAGAAATTTGTTCTGAGAAATAATTGATAAACACTGCCAGAAATTGTAACATATCCAACAATTTTTTTTCCACAGCAGATCAATATTTAGAAAAAGGTTTTGTTTTTGTCATGATGTAATGTTGTAGCCTCAATGACTGGACATTTTTATATAGTTTTATCTTGTTTTATATAATTAAACTACTCCTCGAATATTACGACAACTTCATAAATATTGAATGCTCTCTGAAGAAATTATTTAAATGTACTATAGAGGTTTCAAAGGCGAAAACTTTTCCTTAAAATTGCGGCCTCATTCATCGGGTCGGGTTAAAGAAAGTAATACTGCAGACAAAAAGATAATATTTTCGCTGCAGGGTACAAAACTGTAAGTAGCGGTTGGATTTATGCTCCACGAAAACCCAAAAGACCCAGAAAGGAGGCACCTTCCAGTGTTTTACCTCCAGCATGCATTGTAAATTAGTGAAGTTTCACCTCTTCCACCCTCCTCGCCACTAACCACTTTCGCCTTTGCTCCTCTCTGCCGAAAAGTGGTCAACACTGAATTATGCATGGAAGCTTCTTCGTTCCCTTGTATCAGGTTGTACGGGAGGAGCGACAATTTGTCATCTTAAGGGCAAAAAATTGGAGGGGTGATGTTCAATTTTTCTTTCCTTCTTCTGAAAGCTCACTCATCTTCCTTGACAATGTAATTATTCGAGCGGGTGATCTTGTCGTCTGGTTCCTTCTAGTTTTCAGTATTGGCCTTTTTCGTGGGCTTGACAGTCTGCTGGAAAAGTGCGGGAGAAAGTCAAGCCGATTCAGAGGAAGTAGAGCTTAAGCCCATCAAGAGCGAGCGTGGTTGTGACTGATCACAGTACATTCAACCTCCGATCTTGAAAAGAAAGGAGACTGTGGAGAGGGATCGATGCATAGGAGAGGACAACTTGGATAGTAAGATATTTATGTAGGTACATACTTTAATGTAGAATTTATATGTATTAAAACTGTTTACGCCCGAAGAGTATATTTTCATCTCACTTACGTATCGGAAGATATCTTCCTGTTCTTTACAATATTTCTCTCACCTCAATTCGCTATTAACCTTTCTGAAGTTTCATTATTGTTTATTCTAATGTCACCCTCTCATTTCATCCATTATCACATTAGAAGCTCTATTTTTCGACCAGTGGTGAGTTGATTTCGTCATTTCTTCTTCATGCATGACTGTTTCCTTGTTTGAAACCCCGTATGGTATATTGGATTATTATTTTAAATAATAAACCTTTTTTAATCGACCAATTGTTTAACGTCCCCTGATAATTTTTTGGTTTACGTTTCAAGATGCGTAGAGTCCAAAATCGAACTTTAAAAAAAATCCGTCCGTCAGCCGTCCGCTGTCCTCGGCTCTCTCCGAAAATACGAAGCCAAACAATATGAAACTTGTGTTAAAAATCACATTTTGGGTCTAGATGGTCCTAGAAGCTCGGTATCAATTTTCATCAACCCTAAAGGGCTAAAGTCAGTAGATGGTAAAGAACTCCGGCAGTACTCTCAATCGCCCATTTCTACCCAGTGGGTGGAATGGGCTTCAGAGGGCATTGGGGCCCGCGACTATCGCCATTTTCACGCCGTCCAGGTGGCTACGTTAGCCACCTCGGTGAGGTGTCCAAGGAGTAGTCGCGGGACAGTAGACACCCTTTGCCGTGCCTGTCGGAGTAAAAATGAGAATCTTTATCATGTGGTGCAGCAGTGTCCTAGTACTCACGGTGGCCGCATTTTACATCACGATGCGGTTGCCAAGATGATAGCAGGTGCTTTGTCATCTAGCGGTTGGGATGTTGAAAGGGAGAGACTATACCACATGCCGAGTGACCGGGGCAAGAAGCCAGATATCGTTGCGATCAAGCCTGATGGGTCTGCCATAATCCTGGATGTCCAGGTTGTCAGTGGCAGCGTGGACATGGAGCAGACCTGGCGGGCTAAGAAAAGTAAATATGATAGAAATGATCTGCGCCAAGCGATATCTGAGCTAAAAGGAGTGGCACCTAATAACATCAAGGTCATTGCCGCGACCGTGTCATGGGAAAAGCGCCACGGAGTTACTCGAGTTGGGCATCTCGGCAGGAGTACTCCGTGGTATCACCACCCGCGGGTTACTTGAACTGGTGGTCATTTTATAGGGGCACTTCCTTTCATCACATTCTTCCTCCTCGTCCTGCAACTTCCCTTATCGCTAGAGCCGGCGTCGGGTAAACCTGGGCGTCCTTCCCAATTTTTTATTTTATTTGTTTATTTTTCAATTTAATGGCGTGCCCCCTCCGTCTTTGAGGGGAGGTTTCTAAAAAAAAAAAATAAATAAAAAAATAAAAAAGTGTGTGTGTGTGTGTGTGTGCGTCTGCCGTGTATCCTCAAGCTTAGTTTCCACAATATTCAACCTATTTTTAAGAAATGTTCATGAAATGTGTGGGTTAGGGTGTAGACGGTCCTGTATCAGTTTCGTTGGTCAATACTTGAATCAGAGCATGCGCAAACGTAAATTCCATCAAGCATAATTTTCTCACGCCCCCGTTGTCCGATCTGGCTCAAAATTGGAGGATAGGTGGAAGAAATTAGTTTGAGCATTCTCTACTGATTTGAACATAATCCTATCATTTGTAACAACTGCGCATCCGCGAATGCGTATTCCTTTTAACGAGCCTAGTTTCAACAGTTTTCATGAGTTTTTGATGGAATTTTCAGGCAATGGGCGGGTCAAGCTGTAAATGGTCCCGTTTTCATACTTTTCAAATCATTACTTCATTTTGCGCATGCCAAACGTACAATACTTCAACCATCATTTTATCACGCCCGAGACGTCCCATCTTGCTTTTTATTACACATACTACGTTATTGCATCATCAGTAGCTCCAGCGCGTGCGCAAAAGTAAAATACCAGGAACAAGATTACTTTCTTGTTTCTATCAGATTTCTAGCAAATTTTCTGGGAATGTGCGGGTTAGGCTGTAAAAGATTCTCCATAACCAATTTCATTTTTCACAAATCATTATTCCTTTCCTTTCTGCGTATGCGCTAACGTAAATCACTTCAAGCATCATTTTCCCCGTTTCCTAAATGTCAGATTTCGAAGTTTTACGTTATCTACATCTTGATTGACTTTATTCTGCTATGTATTTTTCGTGATTATTAAAACCATTTGAATGATCTCCACATTTATGTTATTTTGAGTTGGTAGGAACCTACTTACATAGGTAAATATCGTTATACAGAGAACAGGGGGACTTGCGAAACGTAGATGTTTTAATTAATTGTATTAATTTTCCCTCCCCAGGTACCCATATCCAAGCAGGCAAATTGATGTCAATCTACGGATCTGCAATTTGAAAGGGACCTCTTTTAAATATCAAGAATTTTATATCAGTGCACACTGATCAGCTGTGAGGCATCTGAGCCTAAATTGTTTTCAATCGGCTTATGATACTGAAATCCCAAATGCAGCTCCTTTTTGAAGATCTGGAATACAAGTAAAAAGTGTGTTAGGACTCATATCAGCTTCGAAACCACTGAAGCTAATTTCTTTCCTAATCGACTAACGATGCTTCTATTTAGATGGTGCTCCTCTGAAACTCCTCGGAAACAATTAAGAGGTATGGATTCACATTTATCAGTAGAGAGACCTCTGAACCTATACCTCTGATCCTTTCCTATCGACCTTTTTTTAATCATTTTCTGTGAATCTTTCGATTCGAATTGCGGGGTCTTGGAACTGTAAAGGTGGTTACCTTTTTGGGAGGTAGGATGCGCCATGTTCTGATCATACATTACATACCTACGGGGTTTAATAATTTTGAAATAATAAACCATTGTGTAATAATTTGCAGCGTTTTTTGTTTGTTGATATATGTGTGTTAGTGAATCTTCCTTATAAAATTATTTAATATTTTACGGTGTAGGTAAGGATAAGTTTTGTGAAACCAAGGGAAATGAAATGTCTCATTGGGGAGCATTGGCACGTACTAGGCGTTGGGAGCAGTCATTTCGCAATCATTACAAAATCTCACGTCCACCGACCAGACCCCTTTCACTTTTAAAATCCATCATTCAAGTTTATTCTACCACAATAATTATTGTTAGGGCATCCCTCTGTAGCTAGTACTTATAGACAAGTCTTCTTATATAAAAGGACCTATTGGAATTGATTCAAGGAATGGGTGACAACCCAAGCATGAAAAAATAAAAATAATAATAAAGTAAAATAAAAATAACCGACTACGAAATCAATTTAACTTTCCGTCCGGAGGGACGTCGATTAGACCGTTTCTCAATATTGGTAGTATGGTGTCTTAATGAAGGTGGTCCTCACCTCGAGGTCTTCAGTATCCTCCACATTAGGGAAAGAGAACAATATAAGGGTGGCATTGTCCCTCTTCTCTACCCCCTTCTCGCCAAACATATTAGTAACATAAAGAATATTGAGTAATATAAAAAAATATTATCAATTAGACCGCTCCCTCTTACAACCTCTTGCCACCAAACATTTTGCTTCTTCACTACCAAAAATGAAAACATTTTTTGTCATCCAAATCAAAATTTCAACTTGGTTTTAGTGAATTTTCATAGAGGATGAAGCTATTGCAATGGCTCTAAAAAATTTGAAATGAAAATTTTTGAAAATTTTCCTAATTGAAATCCGTTTTGAGACATGAAAAGAGTTTAACACCTTTTTCATATATATATGGGATTGTGATTTAAAAAAAAAAATCAGTTCTGGCGAAGAGGAGTAGTGATAGCGGATCCCCCTGGCGTATCCGATGCCTGAAGACAACATCCCCTGACATCTCGTCTCCTGCCTCCAATTCCTTCCTGGTACAGACAGGCAATATAGTCGACTAAACAAGCAGGTGCCCCGACACCACAAAGACAATCAGTCAGGGCAAATGACTTACAGCGCCAAAGGCCTTAGCGATGTCCACAACGGCAAGATGGAGTTACCGTTTCTCGATGCCGGCCAGCTAGCATAATGCCAGTTTGGAGAACTGTTAGATGCTGTACCATTCGAAGGTGGAAATGCTCTCTGGACGTCACCTCTGACACCAGCCACTTGGAAGCAAGATGTCAGAAGCTTTTGAAAGTGATGGAAAACTACCAACGATATTGAAATTGGACTGTAGCCTCGAGGCCCACTTCCTCCTTTCTTTGGGATGAAAATGGTTTGGGCATGGATCAATGCTTTCAAAGACATTCCCGATAGAAGTACCAGGTCGAGGAAGAGCAGCTTGACACTTTTTGGGGCTTTGTTCCAGCGTCGGAACACCATCAGGTCCAGCAGAAGTGGAGTTTTTGACACGGCACTTAGGTGCCTCGTCATGAAGCTGTGGTGTGCACATGATGCTGTGTAAGAAATCCCTAGTGGAGGCTAGGGGTACCACTGGCTCACCAGGGTTGTGGCTGGGAGCACTCAAGAGTGGCTCCCGAAATTCCACAAACTCCTGGGGAGGGGGCAAAACTGGTTCATCCCCAGCTCCCTCCAGTACCTCCGCAGCTACACGAGCCGGATACTTTCTCCTCAACTTCTGGAACTACTGGTATTCCCGCCTCCTAGCTTGCTTAGCTGCTGTGCAACCTCCACGAGACACTAACACAGAAGGATTTTCTTCCTGATGCCCGGCCAGGATCACATCCCCAACCTGTAGGAAGATCCTCTGCACATAAGCCGAATCCTCTTCTTCCATGCCATAAGGCCTCCCAACAGCCTGCCTCAGCAGTTCCTGCTGGCAGGGGCTCTCATAACTTTCAATACCTGCTCCTTGAGCCTCAACACTTTAGTTTTCAAATCCTCAAGAAGTCGGGAGGTCCTGGGGGGGGGGATGGCTGAATGACGAGCTGAGTCCCATCCTTGTAGAAGATGCGGGAGAGGCACCACAGCTATTTGTCAGGATTGTATCCTGGACAAGCTGCTTGTAGTGGAGTCTCAGGGGAAGAGATGGAATGGCGGAAAGCGTGCACATGGGAAAACGTGCTTGCAAGAATACATTATTATTGCATACCCCATTACACACTGCTTCTGCCTCCTATGCTGCCATTCCCCAAAATCCTCAGAAGCATACCTAGGCAGCTCTCTCTCTATATCAATTGCAGTGTTGTCCTATACAGGATAATTCTGCCAGATGTGGGCGCTGAGGCCACTCTTGGAACTGAAGGCTCCCTTTCAGAGTGGGCACACTGGTAGACATCTCCAGGGGTATCGGAAGACGGAGAAGGATAGGAAGAAGAGGACGATGAAGAGGGAGAGGAAGACCGATGCCCCTGCCTGAGGCGCCCCCGAGTGCCTCTTCTGGAGGGTCGCAAGGGTTATGAGGCTCATCTGGTTGGTTCTCCAAAACGGAGAAAGCGTGAGTTAAGGGACGGGAGACCCAATGACACGAGCCTCTCCACTTATGGCCAGTGGGTTATTCTGCCACCTTCTGGTAAATATTAAACGGGGACGTCTGACCTTGACTTGGGTAGGTGTGTGTGAGAGAGTGTGTATGAGTTAATGGTGTGCCCCCTCTGCCTTTCAGTATATTTTTATATTTAAAGAAAAAAAAAGAGTGTGTTTGTGTGTGCGTGACAAATGTTTTCGACGCTGCCCATTCCTCAATTCTCAACTGATTTTCGAGATTTTTTCTTTGTTCGATCCCAATTTTAGTATAGTTGTGCAATATAGAGTAACAGTAAAAGAATTTCAAATTTCAAGATGGAAGGGAGTGAATGGAGGGGATAATAACGGTAAATGTTGATAATTTCAATACATTCACCAGACTTTCCGTGCCTGTTTTTGTTGTTTGTTCAATCCAGATTTTACTCCAGTCATGCAATTTCGTAAGTTACAAATTTACTGTCGGTGAAGGGGTTTAATTGGGGGGGGGGGATTTCCAAGAAATTATGATACTTTAGTTTATTTTTTTCTCTAAATTATTTCTCACCCATTTATAGGGACGTCCCTTTAGTGCATGCTTTTCTTACCAATACGTTTTTCTATGATTTTTCAAAACCGAAAAATCAGCTTTTTTACCTGTTTTATTTTAACCCATCGTCTGAAGAGGAGAGCATTACAAAAGTGTCAGTCATGTAGTATGATCGTATGAGCGAATTCTCATAAATTAACGTATTATAGTATGTTACATTCTTTTAAAATTTTAGTTCTTCGGGTGAAATAAAGTTGTTACTTGCCAATTTTATGGGGGAAAAACTCGTTCTAAATAATGATCTGCGATTTACAGATGATTTTGAATTTTAAGATTTTCGGCAGATTTTATCGACTTTCGACCCGGCAGATTTAGTTTGATGAAATGTAAATCAAAAAATGAGCTCCTGACTTTTTTTTGTCATATGCCATGGCAAGGTTCAATTTTAAAGCTTTTGCTTCACTTGCTTTGGCCAATCGCCTCCTTTGTTATTTTAGTTATATTAATCCTATCAAATAGTTTTTGTGGCGATATTGCCTGATTTAGAGGATAATATCTGAAAGAGAGGACCTAAAATCGCGGATAAGTTCTCGTCATATAACGTACATAGGCTTAGACTTGATATATTCCCTTTATTATGGGAGAGGAATGGATGACGTAAAGCAACCCAGATGGTCTCATTTGATTATATTGATCCTTTTTGTCCATCAATAAAAAAAAAAAAAAAAAAAAAAACGCATTTATTTCAAAAGTTTCCGAGATATTGAATTTCTAATATTTCCTCTAATACTACCTGCTCACACTTTAGGGATCATCGAGAGTGATGCCAATGTTATTGGCATGTCCCCGGCCGATCATCAATTTTTGAGCTAAATTTCGTAGAATTCGGTTCAGTAGTTTCGGGGAAAAGCCTCGGACGCGAACAGTGTTTCGATCTCGGGGGTTTTGGTGGAAAAAAATCCGAAACCACGAAAAAGAGGAGGTAAAATAAATATTAGATTTCAGAGGAATAATGTCCTTAGGGGTTCCGCACAGTTTTTTTCTATTTGGTGCGTTCAAGTGAGGGCACAGATTCTATTATTAATAAAGCCTCAAGTAAATATAATCGATTTGAGACCTGGATGCTGAAGACGTTTTTTTCAAAAACATATGTTGTGACTTATTTGCACCGGAAACACATAAGAGTCGAATCACTGTGAGGCACGGCATACTGCAAACAGGCCTTTTTTTTTTTACACGGATATTAAGTAAGTCTTTTGGCAGGGGGTCAAGGAATTTTTCGCGACACTTTTTTTTCTCCACAAAAAATGCAACGCTCCGGAACTTTAGATTATTATCAACTCGAAAAGTGAAGGCTAGGTAGAAATCAATGAGGTACTACCGCAATGAAGTACCTAATTCCGCCTTCCTCAACATCCGACTTAGACTTCTGTTTTAGCATGGAACGAAAGTAGCGCGGGAGTTTTTACTTTCCCAACATCCCAACAGAGTGGAAAGTAATGTCCACTTTTAGTTTCCCAACATCCCAACAGAGTGGAAAGTAATGTCCATTTTTACTTTGCCAACATCCCAACATAGTGTAAAGTAATGTCTACAACCCATCCATACAACCCATCCATGATCTATTGTTTTTCCCCTCAACGGAGAAATTTATATATGGTTTATGCGAAGTGAATGTAACGACAACCGATCGACCACTTTTGTGAGTAAACCGAAAATAGAGTAAAACGCCGCTTTTTTTTAACTTGGTTTGGAAGGGGGGATTTTTTTCGTTTCCTTGGTCGATCACAAGGGTTCATTATGGAAAATTATAAACCAAAATTCAGTCGGAAATTGCACATTTTCTCTGTTGTGGTTAGTTATAAAAAATTCGGCAGTCATTTCAAATAGTTCTTTGTGGGTAGCTACTATTATTACGTCATTCAAAAATTGCTACCGCTCCGCAATTGGTCTCATTCGATTCAGGGTAAAAAATATATTAAAAAATGAGACCGCAAACTTTATATTTATTTTATTTTTGCTCCCGAGTCTACCTAAAGTTAGCGGAAGCATCGTTTTCACTTTCGAGAGAAAAAAAAATTGTTGGTCTCCAAAATCAAAATTCCCATTCGCATTCTACCTTTTAGACAATTACTGAACAACTTTGGTTCCGTGTCTGTCTGTGTGTGTTGTGTTGTGTTGTGTGTGTGTATGTGTGTGTGCGTCGTGTCCTTCCTTGTAATATTTTCCACAGTTTTTATCCGATCTGGATGAAATTTTCAGGGAGTAGGCGGGCTAGGTAGTAGACGGTCCCCTAGCAGTTTCATCATTTTCGACTCAATACCTCACTCTGCGCATGCGCAAACGTAAATGCTACCAAGCATCATTTTCCGATATCGCTCAAATTCGGGTGATAGTTGGAGAATGACAATTTGATCATCTTATATCAATTTCAACATGATTGTATCATTAATAGCAAACTGCGCATGTGCCGATATGAAATCCTTGTAGCATGCTTATTTTCCACAGTTTTCATCCGATCTGGATGAAATTTTCAGGGTATGTGCGGGATAGGGGATAAATGGTCCCCTGTCAGTTTCATTGTTGTCAACTCATTTTTATTTTATTTTATTTTTTTTTGTAACCAAACTTTTTAATTTGTTAAAGTAATAGAATAATTGACATAGCTGGTTTCGGAAATATTTGGTGTGAAACTATTATTGCTAAAACATTGATCAATTCGAGGAAGAGCTTTACTCGCTTCGCTGTGGATGAACCCATGTTTTGTTTCAATATCAATGCCAAATCATCAGCGAAAGCACTAATGTTGTCTTCGGTCCATAAATTGAAAATGTCATTATTCATGTTTTGTATAAAAAGTTTCGACCTAAGACAGATCCTAGAGGCACTCCATTTTCAATATAGGGATGAACTTAGATCTATCAAATTCAACACACTGACTTCTTTCAGAAAGATATTTATGATGAGAACTATTCAAGTACAACTTCATCTAATCCTAATCTGTCTAATTTGTTTATCAACCTGCTTGTCTCAAAGGATTCAAAAGCCTAAAGCACCCTGCGAAAGCATCCTGCGTGCTTCAATTTCGTCGAAAATTGTACCTACTGGCAGGAGACAGAAAATAGCTAATTTCTCTATAATTCACAAGTTGTAATTTGATTATTTTCTGATATATTTTGGCAAAAAGATTTGAAAAAATTACTCGCTGTTTTAACTGTTGATTCATGAGTTCATGAAGTTCTATTTACATCGTAGGAACGTGATTCTGCATTTCGATTAGCATACAAAAATTTTGACTCAGAAACGTTCGTTAAGTTGCATCACAATTCTATTAAGCAAGATGCCTAATACAATCTCCTGATTTAAACCGACCCCAATACATAGGTATTCCAATGTGATTTTCACTAAAATAAATGAAACTTAGGGTATACATTTTTCTGTTTGCGCTGATTTTTTTTTTTTTTTTTTCTATTTGATTGAAGTACATTGGGATGTTGTTGAAAGCCCAAAAAATGACATTATTTTATGTTGTCCCATGTTCAAGTTTGATCATTATATCAATTCCCAGAAAAATATATCATGGAAAGTGTGAAACAATTAATAACGAACTTTCCTTTTATCTCCGTGATCTTGAAAGGACCGGTAGAATCGCGGACGTTTGATGTTTCGTCCCTCCCTTTATCAATGTGTTTACCCGCTTTGAATGTTTACGAAAACCCATTAACAAAGTTGTAAATAACGATGTTGAAATTGGATTGGAAGGTGGAGACAGGGAGAAATCCTACAGGGTAATTGGGCTCACCTTCCTCCTCGTTTAAAGCGTTCATCCCGCCAGAAACTAATCGATGGATCCTCTTGGAATATCCGTGGGATGGTGGAGTTTGGAATTCGATAACTTAGCTAGGAAATTGGTTCACACCCCAGGGACAGGGCTGCCGTCGCGTATGTTTTGGAGATTATAGCCCTAAAAATGAAAACTTACAACACCCTGTTTGTTATCCTCTTCGAATTCAAGTCAACTTTCAGCTTGTACATCTTGTACAAATTTACTTGGTTCAGAAAGGTTGGAATTGTTTAAGTACATTAAAATTTTTAAATGTAAAAATTAAAAAACTAAGTTAGTAAGTAATTAAGTTAATTAAAAAATGGATGAAAATTGTAGATCTTGTAGGGTTTTGGGTATGGAATCAATTAAAAATTTCCAGTCGTGCAGTATGACCATAGGAGCGAACTTTCAAATTATTATTTATTATTATTACAGAAGTTACAGAGATTATTGCTTACTTATTATTACTTAAACATATAGATCATTTACTTATTATTACTTACAGACATTATATACTGTTTTATAAGAATGAAACTCCGTCTGTCTGACGGTTTGTCTGTCTGTCTGTCCATGCTATGCACGGCCAAACGGGGATCTTCTAGGATTTTCCCGAAAGGGGGCATAAACGATTTTAAAATTTTCTACTCCCACCAGAACCATGGGCTGATGGACGGGAGGGGGGTGGGAGCCTCTTTGAATGTGCATCTTTTAAGCTTAGCGCTCGATCTTCTATCTGCTGCCACATTAAAATTTGATCAAGAGCACTTCGTATGTCAGCAACAACGTTACGTTCCTGGACCCATACAGCACGATGGTGCAGTCAAAGTTGCCTTAAGATTCTGTATTCGCGGAAAATCAGCGAGAATCTGCGGGAAATGAAGAAAAACAAAAATGCAATGCTATGGTTTTTTCCACCTTAGACCCAGTACATAAACAAAACAACGGTTCGTGGTTCCTCATAAAGTGCCGCGTTTGATAGTCATTTCCAACAGTAAAAAACTTCTGCCAGGTTGGATGGGCAGTATAACTTCCTTTAAGATTTATTGATTTCATCTGGCCATTCCCTTGGGATTGTCTACAGAAAGGGATTGTAAGCAATTTCAAAATTTTTCACCACCAGCCGAACCAAGGACTGCAGGTTTCCATGGTATGGGGACTATATCCAGTCGCATCTACGTATACACCCCACACCGAGCGAGCAAGAAAACCCAAAACTAGCGAGCGAACCGAGCAACATCCCTCATACATGTCGGATTTCAACGGGGTGTTTCCTACGAATTCGGGATCGCATCTATACATCCAACAGAGAGCGAATGAACCGAGCAATATCCCCTACACATGTCAAATCACCCTAAGTGATCCACCGTTTCCCATCATTCTACATAGCCCACTCAACCCCAAAGACCTTCGGATCTATACAGCCATACCAAGCGTGCGAAGGGAGTGAGCAAACTAGGCTTGTTATGGATAAATCCTTTTCTCGTTTATATAGTAGGATATAATAATAATATGTTTCCATAGAAAAAGAAAAAGTTAACTTCAAGAAAACATTTATCAAATAACTAATACAATTGGCATAAAAGACAACCGGAACTTTAGTTTTAAAATTATATTTATTAAACACATTTCGTTTCTCGGGGTTGATCAACGATGAATGTAAGCGATTATTAAGGCAAGTCCTTTTTTTTTTTTTTTTTTTTTTACGTAGGCAGGTGAGGAAATGGTGGTAATCGGATCTCGTAAGATACCCAAGAGGGACCGCACTCCGGGTTATGTATGATTCAAACACACTAAAACCTCACCTTCCTTTTCCCACGTTGGAACTCAGCCTGGGACTGTTTAACACATTACTTCAGGCCGAGTCCTTGAGAAATTTCTTCAGTCCTCTCGGTCCATGTGCTCCCTCCTCCTCTGTCTCTCCCGTTCCAAGATGATCTTTTTCTGGAGGATGTCCTCAACGTAGGCAGCTATAAAATTCCATTTTTGCTCTCGTTCAATCATTTTGGATACTACCACCTCCGGTGTCACGCCTTGAGGTGGTAATTCCAGAGCATCCTGCAGCCTTCTTCTTTCTGTTGCCCATCGCTTGCATACAAAGAAAGTATGGAGCACATCATCGTCCATTTCCTGGCAGTATGGACATATTGGGGAGTCTACTTTTCCCATTTTATAGAGATATGCATAAAACAGCCCATGACCAGATAGGAACTGAGTCAGGAAAAAGTTTACTTCTCCATGTTTTCTATCTAGCCATACCTTGATCTGAGGAATCAAGCGTGCTGTCCATCTCCCACTCTGCTCTACAGTCCACATTTCCTGCCATCTTGCCATTGTATATTCTCTCTCTTCAGCGGCTAAATGAGCTCTTTCTCCTTCCTCTCTTCTATCAAAGATTCGTTTGCGTTCTGCAGCCAATAGATGGATTGGGATGCTGCTTGTAAGTACGAGTATGGCTGGCTCTGACACTGTTCTGTAGGCACATGCAATCCTCAGCGCTCCTCTTCGTTGAACTGCAATAATTCTCTTGCGATAGTAGGCAATGTTTAGAGCATCTGCCCATATCTCCGCACCGTACAAGAGTATTGATTGTACAACGGTCATCATGAGACGACGCTTACATGGCCTTGGCCCGTTGATATTCTCATGAGATGACTAAGAGCAGTTGTTTTCTTTGACGCCTTGTCTGCTGATTTCTTTATTTGCTCCCAGAATGTAATTTTAGTATCTAATGTGATTCCCAGGTAGTTTACTGTTGGTTTGCTGGTGACTTCTGTACTCCCTATTTGTATTGGGATTATGGTAGGGATCCGTTTTCGAGTGAACACAACTACTTCAGTTTTAGCTGCTGCTAATGTCAACATATGGTCTTCCATCCATCTAATGATTTTTACCATTACTTGATTCAGTTTATTCTGTGCCAATTCCGTGGTTCTAGCCAGGATAACTGCCGCAACATCATCCGCATATCCGACAAGATAGCAGTCTTCTGGCATTTCCAATCGTAGAATACTATCGTATGACGCGTTCCATAGTTGTGGGCCCAGAACTGAACCCTGGGCTGCTCCTGCGGTGATTTCTTTCTCCCTTTCCCCCTGAGCCGTCTCATAAACCAATTTTCGGTTTTTAAGATAGCTGTCCATAACTGCTAGTAAGTATCTTGGTATTTTAGGTGGTATCCAGAGACTCTAATATATCAGTCCATCTTGCAGAATTGAAGGCATTTTTCACATCCAGAGTCACTAGCATTGCCAGGTTCCTAGTATATCTACTACCTTCCTGTGTTTTTTTCAAAGTGTTCACTACATCTGCCAGTGCATGAGCAGTGGACCGACCCTTTCGGAATCCATACTGTCTGGGGGATAAGTCTCCTGACTCCACTATTGCAGGCATCAAGCTTCTCATAACCTTTTCCAGCAGTATCCAACATACAAAGAGGCCTAGAAGAGGATGGAGAGTTTGGATCACCCTTTCCTTTGTCTAAAAGCACCAGGCGAGCTTTTTTCCATCTATTGCTAAAGATCCCTTCTCTAAGGCATGAATTGTACATTCGTAATAGTAGCCTTGGACAGACTTCTGTTGGTATTTTTAACACCTCTGAGGGTATGCGATCTGGTCCTGGTGTTTTCTTGTTTTTTAAAGCTCCAATCGCTTTCTTTAATTCGTTTTCAGAGAATAAGAGGGAATCTATTACATCCTCTGAGGCATAATTAGTGTTCCTGGGAGGGTGTGTTGGGAAGAGCTCATCAACAATGAGATCCATTCTTTCTTCACTCATTGGTACCCGTCCACTGGAGTTTTCCGGTCACGATCTTATACCCTCGACCCCATGTATCAATATTTACTTCCTCAATGATTTTCTGCCAGCAGTCTGCTTTACTTCTATTTATTGCATGGCGAAGTCGTTTTCTGGCCTCAGTGTATTCTGATTGAATCTGCGGCCAATTCGCTCTTCTTCTGCTTCTCTGGGCTCTACGTCTCAGTTGATTACATGTCCTTCTGAGTTTTGCAATATCTTCATTCCACCAGTAGACTGGGGGCTTAGCAGGTGTCAAGATTTTTTTTGGCATCGATGCATCGCAGGCTTTTGTGAGGATCTGCATTGTTTGGCTTACTACTTCCTCAGCATTTGCAGTATGCTCATTATTCTGTTCTTTGTCAGCTAGTAGTCGATCTCCTTCCAGTAAAACAACTACCATTGCAGCACGGTCTAATCTAGCCAAGCTCCATCCTACATCTTTCCTGCTATTATTTATTTGGTGCTTTATCTGATGGTTCACTGGTAGAAATTCAAACGATATATACTGGTGATCACTCCCTGTATAATCTTCGATAACTTGCCAATTGCGAATTTTCCTGGCAGTGGTTTCTGATCAAAGGAGATATCTGGTATTGTCCCCCTTTGTCCCAGACGATGGAAAGTGGGTGTGTTGCCTTCATTGAGTAGTATTAACCCTGTTCTTGCTGCCATTTCCAGAATGAGCCTCCCTCTACGGTCAGGGTCAGGCATGCCCCATTCTAGAGCCCTTGCATTGAAATCCCCTGCCACTATTTTGTCCCCACTCACTATTTGAATAGCATCTTCAAGGCTCCACAACTTTCTTTCAAAGTTACGAATGGACTCATTTGGTGTGAAGTAGCAGCTGAAATAGGTAACTCCCCCAGTTCTTAGCCATACATATCCTTCACCAATTCCCTGGTCTTCTATGTGCCCTTGTGTCACTGACCATATGGCAGCAGTTCCAAGGTCGTCCGCGTACCATTTATGGTTAGTGTGATTGTGGTGCTGCTCGCTTACTATCACAATGTCTGTTCTTTTTTCCTGCACCAATTGATGAAGTAGGTTTTGGGCTGTTGAGCTCCTATGGAGGTTTCCTTGTAGGATTCTTATCATTGTATGGATCTATTGCCAGCTGCCTCCGAAGCTTTTTGAACATCCATGAGTGGGTTGACTCTCCTGATGTACCTTTTGAGAGCCCGCCTATATACAGGACGAGGCCCTACAACTGTACGTGGATCTCAGACGCCGCCTGCTGCAAATTGAAGAGAGCATTGGCGGACATATTGGGGTCAACTTCACGCGCCCTTTTTGAATTGTAAGGCTAGCTAGTTTGTGTATAAGTGTTCGTAGAAAACATATTTTGTATTATCTTGATGAAAACTAGTCTAAAATAATTAAAAACGTCAATTATTATGATGACAACACAGTTTGTGAATGAATTTTATGCAATATTTTCAACAGAGACAAACTGTGGGAGCTGCTTGTCTTTGGAATATCTAACCAAATAAAGAAGTTTCATTTTTCCAGCAACGGCTTGGTTGTACGTGAAAATCAAAAGAAACTTGCATACGAGTCTGCAACGCATTGGGACATTTTCATGTGTTTACCTATGAATGGTCAACGTCATTTCTGATGGTCATAATCATCGTTGTGGCCACTTGGGACAATTTTTTTCGTGACGATTTTTTTTGTTATGTGCCATATGAAAGACATGAAAATGTCAATATGACGATTTACAAACTTATTTAGGCCACAATTCTCGTCCGATTTTCGTGATTCTTTTTTTGTTCAACTATGAATTTGGTCTAGTTTTGGATCTCATAACAGGAATTTCGAATTTGATTATGAAAAAGGGTGAATGGAGGGGGTAACAGTAAAATATCATGATGTTTCAACTAATTTCGTCAGATGTTTGTGATTCTTTTTTGTTCAACTAAGAATTTTGTCTAGTTTTGGAAGGTGTATTAGGAGTTTCAAATTTCATTATGGACAAGGAAGATTGAAGGAGGTAATAGTAATAAATCATGATTTTTTTAACTATTCAAGTCAGATTTTCGAGATCATTTTTTAAATTCGATTATAAATTCGGTCTAGGTTATAAAAATATGTCAGGAGCTTCAAATTTCATACTGGAAGTAGGTATTCATATTTGAATTTGCTGTCGGTGGAGGGAGTGAATTGGGGGGGGGGGGGGGGGGGTTCGAGAAGTCATGATATATTTGTTTTTTCTCTTATTTTAACTCTCACCAAATATATATAAAATCCATTCATAGGGACGTCCGTGTAATGCATGCATTACTTTCCAATATGATTTCATGTAGTTTTGCGTTGTGGCGAAATTGTACTTTTACCGTACTTATAATAGTTAAGGCATAAGTTAGTTAGGCATTTTAAAGTGAAAGATCCTTCCATTATTCAAAAGCAATTATCTCATAACCATTCTTCCAATGTAACAGAAGAATCGCTCTGCATTTCAATATTGAGACAATATCTTGTACATAAGTCACAGTTTTACTAACACCATGGGTTCACCTGGATGGGGCAAGGAGTATGATCAGAGGAGCTGAACAATTGAATAAGTAAATGAATAACTACATCATGGCACTTTCTATGTTATTATATTATTTTCATTTTACATACAATTTCATACAATTCTGTCAATACAATACAATACAATACAATATACAATAGTACAATACAATGTCAATACGAAAAACAATAAATTTCATACAATTCTCTCAATTTCTTGTTTAAAGGAAATCTGTGGAAAAAACTAAACAAAGTTTAGGTTAATTTGAAATTTTGTAGCTCATGCATATTGATAAGTTAGTAAAAAGAAAATTATTACCAACTACAATAGGTACTGCGTTACCACATCAAGAGGCCTACAACAGACCAAAATAATCTTTAGGAAGTCGTGAAAATCTATACTTACTTGTGAAATGAGAGTGTGCAGTCTTCAGTTTTGCGATTTATGCAGTTAAATGCCGCACACACTTTAACCATTGTGCATTATCAAAGAAATTTCATGAGTAGATGAACTATAATAATACAATCTTCACTGCAAATAAATAAACGATGTTGCCCCCAATATGGCCGACTACAGACCGTTCAATTTGCAACGCGACACTAGCGCTACGAGTGGGTCTAGTTTACTATTACAATGTCTTTGATACAGGACAATTAGGGTTCTCCACCGCATGAATGTATTCCAGATTGATCCTTACTATTTGGTCACTTACAGTCTCATATGTTGGTGAAGACATGATGAGATCCACTTCAAATTCTGAGTTTTGAGATTCGAAAGCCAGTTTTGGGTTCACCCTATCAATAAATCTCTTTAAAGCTCGTTTATATACTGGGCACCGCTCGCTATCCACAGGATGGTCATGTTGGAGGTTAGCTCTCTTGCAGTTTATGCACTTCCTTGGCTCTGGTGGCTGGATCCCTTTGAAGGGGCATTCTTGTGTGCCATGACTGCCTGCACACCTCGCACAGGCCTCTTCAAGCTCATGACATTTGTTTGACTTTGCATTGTGCCCAAATCCCTGGCATTTGTAACACCTAGTTACTTCCACAAAGTCCGCAACTCGACATCTGTCCATGCCAATGTAGAGAATTCGGTGCTCCAATAATGCCTTGCGCAGTGCTTCACTGACCTGGGTGACCCATATGCAGTCCTCAATAGGTGAGCCATCAGCCCTTGTTCTTCGCCCAGTCGGGAAGGATGGCTTGAACTGTTTCTCCCAATCCTCTTTGCTATAGTTATCCCGTACCCATTTATTTTGGTCCCATACATATCCAGGTAGGTCCCCCTTAGTTATATCCCTGTCTATACCATGGATATTCATCAGAATAGGCCTATCTGGCTGCCTTTCCTTTCTCACCTCAAAGCCCTTGTCCGTTAGTGCATTTGCCAGTTTGATCCTCTCCTCAGGCGTGGCAGCTGCTACCTTCAAGGCATGTTTGCCTGCTGGAAACACTTGTGTTACCGCCATTACCCTTACTGCGGAGGTCAATCTCTTTCCTCATTCTGCGCCTCACTGAATCGGGGGAGCATAGGGCATCCCTGTAAGAAGTATTTGGGGCCGAAACCTCCATTTCTTGGCCCACCGAGGGTGCTTCTTTATGTGCCTGCACAATCAGGGTGGTTTGAGGCGCGTCAAGCCTTCTCTTTGCCTTTTCTATGGCTACGTCCACTTTATTTCTGGTGGAATTTTCCTTGAGGAGGTTCCTCTCTCTCTTGGTGGTTTTCCTCTTCCGCCTGCGTGTGGCTTCCATCCACCCTGCACTCGATTCGCCTGCAGTGTTTTCTCCCTCCCGTTGCTCCTCATCCTCAGTGGTTGATGGGGCCCAAGGGTGTTTGACTTGGGGAACTGGATTGGGTGTTTCCCTTTGGTCCCTCGCCTGTAGTCTCACCTTAGGAACTGGGGGTTCTACCGTCTCCCTCTGTGACCTCCCTTCAAATAGACTTACTGGTGCCTGTTCACTGCTCTCATTTCTGAGCACCCGCCTCTTAATCAGTTCCATCTTGTTGGATAGGGCTTTTAATCCATCTCTTTCCAGCTTGTCCACTTTGGAGGCACATGCCTCTGCCTTCCTGTCAACAGCGCTGAGCTGTGCTTCAACACTCCGGAAGTCCTCCAGCATTGTGTCCTTAAGAGCTCCAATGTATGATGTTAGCAGTCCTGACTCGCTCTCAGCAGAGCTTGCTGTGCCAATAGAATCGGATCTGGCTCTGGCCCCAGCCATTGTGCTTTCCAGATGCTCTATGGATTGTGTGAGTGTTCCTATATCAATATTGCGCTGTCGCAAAACACACAGTTCCTCCTTGACATTAGCATAGCTCCTAAGCAGATTACTTCACACCCCATTTACCAAACTATCCACTTTAGCAGTGGCTATCCTGTAGGGCTTGTCACCAATATTGCGAGGGTTTGACCCCCATGCATTCCAGTCAGCTCTCCACTGTTCATATTCCATCTGTAATATGTCAACGTCTAAGAGATTTGCTTGGCATTGCTCAATGTCTCGTTTGAGGAGTTTCTTTCGTTCCCTATCCCGGTGAGTTGCTGCTCTCCTTCGTTTTCCTAGTTTCGTGGTCTCCTCTGTATCACCATAATCATCTCTGCCTTGTTGCCCCTGTTTTTGTTGTTTGTGTAGCAGTTGCTGTTGTTGATGTTGTTCTTGCTGCTGCTGCTGCTGCTCTTCTGTCTGCTGCTGTTCCTGCGGTGTAGAGTCATCCTCCGTTCCGTAATTTCCTATGCCTGCCATTCTCACCCATTGGGTGGCCTGTTGGCGTGCCATCCTCTGCACTGCTTCATCTCGATGAACACTTGTGAGGTGCTGCATCAGTTCATGTACGTGTTGAGAGGTAGTTTTAGATCCGGTGGGGTCTACCGCTTCCTCTTCATAGTCTTTTTTATTTGTCATTTTACGGGGGGGGGGGGGGGGGGGGTTATGCCTTAGGTCTGCTTGATCTTCCTCATCCGTGGTGTTCTCCACTTTTTCTTCTCGCCTCATCACCTCCAGCCACTCTTCCCTTGTCATCTTTTGTTGGCATTTACCCAGGCATCTCTGGGCGACTGTTTGTTCTGCCTCTGCTGTACTTTTGGGTGTGTACCAACTGCCTGTAACAGGGTTTTCCCCCCATGTTGGCTTCACCTTATACCCTGCCGGGGCATTCCATCCAGAGTAAGTTTTTTCTTTTCCTTGAAAAGGAGCCCTAGTAGCAAGATGAGGCATTGGTTGCCATTCCTTACCATTTTTTATAAGTCCTTGCCTGTTTGTAGAGGGGGAATCCTGAGTTTTCCTCTCCTTCCTATTGCTAGCAGTTTGTACTGCACTGTTTGGACCAGAGTGCCCCACCTCTCCTGGGTATGCTGCCTTTACCTCACACTCCCGGTGGTATTGCCTAATGGCATTTATCTCTGAGGCCCTTTCCTCTTTTTTCAGGTTGAGGTTATTTTCCCTTCTATCCACCCTCATTACATTTGTGAATAGTCTGCCCAGCTTACTGTGCTCTGGTGGATATAAAACCCCTGTCACAGATTCCAATACGTACTTAGCTGCAATACCAGTTGCCCCTATAGCTGAATGTAGGTTTCCATTCACTAAGAGGTCACTGCCAAACCCTATTAATGCTTCTCTGTCCGCCTTCCTTATCTGCTTTGCGTTTATCACCCGTTCATACGCCCAATCATGTTCTAATGCGAGCTGATCATCATAATCCACTGGCTTCCCATTTGGGAGTGGATTTCCGGGCCCAAGATATTTGTGTCCAGGCAATAGGAAATTTGGCATTTACTATAGTATTTATAAAAGTAGAAAAAACGTTAATGGTACCTTCTGAAAGTTGAGGAAAAAAGAACAACTGAAATTAAACTGGAGCGAGAAAAATATTAAAAAATGATTCCGACCTGAATTGAGAAACGCTGATGCGGCACGAGCGCCGTGTCTGACCTCCCAACGCCGTCCCCTCTTTTTCTCTTTGCTGCTGTCTGTCTCTTTCTCTCCTGCAGTGTCTATAGCTAAAGTTGATGGACCAAGAATCACTATAACACCGACACCTTCCTACACGTTCGCGACTTATTGTGTAAGATCACACTAATTAATGAACACACGTCCAATAAAAACCATTTTTCGCTCTCTAAGAGCCCCGAAAAACAACAAAAAATTACTGAGCAGTCCAACGACACCCTTTCCGTTCGGCGGTTCGGTCAACACTCAAATGCTCAAATTTCAAGGCAAGTCCTTATGTTAAACACTTGTGTGGGTTCACTTAACATATTATACACACATGAAAAGAATTAAGGGATCACTTTTCCTTGAAGACGACAAAGACCCCAGATCAACCGGACAAAGTTCATATTACATCGCATGTTTAGGTACCTAATAGAAATGAGATGCATCCTATTATTTGGTTTATTCTTTTCAATAATGAACCTTTGTAATCGACCAAAAAAAAAATTAACCCCCGCGTTTCAAGATGCGTATAATCCAAAAATCGAATTAAAAAAATCCGTCCGTCCGCGGCTTTTTTCCGAAAATACTTGACCAAACTAAATGAAACTTGTGTTAAAAATTACATTTGTGGTCTAGATCAATTTTAATCAACTCTAAAGGGTTGTATTAAAGGGCTAAACATGCAAAAATCGAGATCTTGAAACTTTTTAAGTAACAGTAATAATTTTTTGCTTGTCAATGATACAAGTTATCCCAAAGAATCTATTAAAACCTCTGGTAACGCTGTACATTGAATAGGTCGCTTTCCCTAAGGGCTTGCTGATCGGAAAAAGAGAGAAAAAAAACTTCAAGTTTCAAAGCGCGAGAAGATAGAGAAATCACGCGCTGCTAGCTGATCTATTGATTAGAAGATCAAGCTTTAAATTCCAACAAAGACCGCTTGATAGTGACTGAAACACATAAAAATTACCTTACGAATATGAGTTGATATAATGCCAATAATATAATGGAAATATCAGGTGATATCGTTCCAATATATTTATTATAACGTTGCGAGTCGTGTTTATTAACTATTGTCCGTGCACTGTATCTACGAGTAATAGTGAAGTATTGGTAGGTACCTATAAATGCTAAATTTCATCTCTTAAATTGCTCCCAAGTCTACCTATAGGATGCGGAAGCATTGTTTTCACTTTCGTAAGATTAAAAAGTTGTGGTATCCATAAAAACCAAACGGCTGTTATTTTTTTACAATGTTAAAATTTCCACTCGCATTTTACGTTTTAGACTATTCTGAACACTTTCAATCCGTGTCTTTCTCTCTCTATCTCTGTGGATGTATCTGTGTGTGTATGTCCGCCAATCCTTGTAACAAGCTCAATTTCCGCATTATTCAACCGATTCTCATTAGGTTGAAGATACATGAGTTTCGTTGTTCCCAAGTCAATACTTCACTCAGCGCAAGCGCAAACGTAAATTACATCAACCATCATTTTCTGACGCCCTCGTTGTCCGTCCTCGCTCAAATTTGGGGGATTGGTGGAATCGGATTTTGGAAATTCCCTAGCAATTTCAACATAATCCTATCATTAGTAGCTATTGCGCATACGAATATGTATTCTCTTATAACAGTGGAATCAATTACTCGTGATAAATTCGTAATAAACTATATTCTTGACTGAAGTCATAATTTTTCGAGAAAAACAACTATTGCATTTGAAGTGTGTACTAACAGGTTGGAAAATATAACATGTGTGTCACAACAATAATAATAATCACTGCCAGTGATCAAATTCGTTCCAATATATTAATTTTTAAGCAAGCCTAATTTCAACAGTTTCCATCTGTATTTGATGAAATTTTCAGGGAATGTGCGGGCTAGGCTGTAAATGGTCCAATATTAATTACATACTTCTCAAATCATTACTCCAAATCGCGCTTGAGCAAAAGTAAATTCCTTCAATCGTAATTTTTTTTACCTCCTAGTCATCCAATCCCGCTCAAATTTGGTGCATAATTGGGGTTCAACGGTCTAACTATTCCATGTTCCATGTTAATTTCAACATGATTGTAACAGTATTAACTCCTGCGCATGCGCTAAAGTTTACTCCGAGGAACAATGTAGTTTTCATCAGATTTTGATTACATTTTCTTGGAATTTGTGGGTTAGGCTGTAAATTATACCCTGCCAATTTCATTTTTCTCAAATCATTACTCCATTATGCGCATGCGCTAACGAAAATTACTTCAAGCATGTTTCCCATTTTTTAAACATCTTTGCTGTGGAGCGTAAATTTGCGGGGTCTTGGAACTATAAAATGTTCACTCCATCCCGCCTCTCAGAGGCACGATGCGCTATGTTCTGATTACATATTAATAACATATGGGGTTCAATAATTACAAACCAATGATCTGCGTAGAAGAGCTATCTAACAAAGAAATAATAAACCTTTGTGTAATAATTCGCAGCGCTATTGTTTTTTCTCGAGCACGGAGAAAGAGCAGCGATATCAAGCTCCAAGGGCCATGTCATACGAGCGCTATTGCCGTCGCGCTGATAGCGTCGCGTTAAAAACGCTCCAACCCGGCAAAGGGGTTCTTATGGAGCATGTCATACGGACGCTAATGCCGTCGGCGAGTCCGCGTTAGCCGGACGCTGGGCGCTGCCAACGCCGACGGTCGCGCTAGCAACGCGGCGCACGTGACGCCGGGACCCTGTCATACGGAGCGCTAGCGCTAGCGGGACGCATTTGCCGCGTGAGCACTGGCAGAGCAGCTGGAACACCTTTGGAGAGATCATTACGACGGCAAATGCGCCCGGAAAACGCTACGTATGACAGGCACCTGGCGTTGGCGGGACGGCATCAACGCGACGCATTTGCCGTCACGTATGACATGCACTTTTTCCGGCGCTATCTCGACGCTATCAGCGCGACGGCAATAGCGCTCGTATGACATGGCTCCAACTTAAGCCAAAACAAAATGAATCGCGCTTCTTCATGGTTATCAGCTCAAATCCGAGAACGGGATAAGGTATCTCAATTCTGGTTTCACCATCGTGTTCAGCAATAAAAACTCTTTGAAATAAGGCGTCGCTCGGCAAAAACGGGAAAATTGTTTTCTAATTAGGTATTTGATTACTCTGAGGGGGAGGCCCTTGGTTAGTCCGAAAAATTTTAGGATTTTTTTTCCTGATTTTTATTTGCCTGAAACATAGCATCAGGCACCCCATAAACGCTCTCCATGTTTCACTTCGAAAGCTCAAAAATTGTGTGGAAAATATTATTGGGAAGGGGGTTACTTACTTCTCTGGGGAACCGGCGATTCCTTCCCGTCAAAGTGAAAGTTGGACCTTGCGTCCCGAGGGAGATGGCGATTCCTACCGGTGTGAGGCCAGCCAGTGAGCCGAAGTTTGGCTCAAATCTCAAAGTGATAAGGCCCGTCAGGAGGAGTCGCAAAACAACAAGTTGTAAGTTTAGTTTAGTTATAATAGATGATCGATGATGGATCCTGGCGCTGCCGACACTGTTGTTGTCATGGAAATTTACAAATTACAAATTCACAAACCGAAATCAACATTAAGACCTATGACAGCAACCAACATACTCCCAAGAGTCAGAAAAAAAAAAAAATCCAATTTGCTAAAAGGGTCAGTGTTAAATTTGGAGGATTTTTGAGCAATGAAATTGAGACGTGAACTTTACGACGGATTTTAATACTTGTTGATTGTAATACTTTGATTTGGGTTTTAAGTACTTGAATGTGCAATTAAGGGTTTAGTCCTATAAATATTTAATTTTTTCTTCAAAACTAACCAACACCTGGGCGGGAAGCAATTGAGTAACGGGAAGGAATCGCCGATTGCACGGCGGAAGGAATTGAGTAACCGAAAGGAATCGCCAACACTTTAGGGTGAAGGAATCGTCATGCTTTTTGCAGGTCGGGAAGGAATCGCCGGTCCCCGACTTCTCTTGATAAAAATGCTCAGATTTCATTCTATTTTGGCTCAAGTAGGAGCTTGATATTGCTGGTCTTTCTCAGTGTTTGAAAAAAATAAAAAAGGATAGGGTGCATTCCATCTCCATTAGGTAGGTACCTAATAATGAAATATATTGTGATCCGATTGATCTGGGGTTTTTGGGAAAAAGTGATCCCTTAATTCTTTTGAAGTGTGTTTGAATACTTTCGAAGTTTTTGTTTTTAGTCAACATAGAACCCCTGGACTAAATAAAAACTATTTCAATAAACTAATAAATGCTCTGTGTTAACCATACACTATCCGTTACCCATCAAAACTACTAAGCTAAAGTTGATGAAATCAGGCTCAAAAAGATATAATGGCGGCCCCCAATCCTCAAAACCAGGAACAGTAACCAAGGCGTGTGTGTATTCAAGCGTTTATTCAAGTGTATTCAAGTGTAGTCAAGCGTATTCAAGCGCGAACATTTTATATAAATTTTGAAACATCACCAGCACCATTGACCAAACCATCTGGAGTTCTTGACTCAGGTAACAGTGACCATGTATCTATCGTACATCCACGCAATGTTTTATGTAGGTCGGAAGCCCGTAGATATTAGGTAACAGTTTTCATTGACTATTTAAGTTATCTAAGGTGGATGTTCGTTGCTGATCTAATATTTCCTAAAACGTGACCATGCCTTCAAATTCTTTAATTTCATTATCTGTTTTTCTCCAAAAAACTGATCTGCAGTAAGTGTCTACTTCATCGTTCGTTTTCAAGAGTCGAAGCGCTTTTTAGTCTTGAATAACATGGGTTCATTGACTATTTTCAAACATACAAACCTCCTCTGGTTTTTAACAACCCATCATCAAATATTCAAGGTTGTAGCAAACTTTGCATTTCTAAATATGATACGCTACGATCAAATGGAGGCATTTCGTATCCAGCTTGATTCAAGGGATGTGTCATATTGAGTAAAGAGTGCAAAAATTTCAGTTAAAATTTCAAGATGCGTAGAATCGTATTGATGGTCTCTTGTCCGGTCAAAATTCTAACCCTTGGGGAGAGCGAACGGATTAACGCATATCGATCCAGGTGGTTTCATTCCATTCTTCGGTCCAGAAGTTTCAGAGAAAAGTTCTGGGCGGCGTCAACGCGCCGAAAGCCACACAGTGGAGCCGGATTGGACAGGACCCTCAAAAACGAAAGTCCTCCAATCTTAATGACACTAACATTTGTATACCTAAATACCTACAGACTGAGGATCTTTCCGCACCTTCACTTCAATCCTTTCAACCTACCTACGCAAGAAATCATGCCTTCAAGTTGATGAACATAATCTAATACCTATATATATATATTACCATCCAGATATCACCTGTTTTCATGACAACAAAAAGGAGGAGATCCAATTTAGTCCGGATTTGTCGACCTAGGTTGAGTTCTGGCTGGGTTCTGCCGGTGTTTCACCACAACGAAGTGGGGTAGCTCTATATCTGATAATGATATCTCTTATATCTAACGGGAGCGGTCCAGGTTCATTATTCAATTCCAATTCCAATTTGATTTGATGAATCGCACGTATACTTCAGCTTGGCCGTTCGTCTGTGGATGGCCAGGGGCAATGAGACGACGTGTTATTTCATTTGAATCACAAAATCATACGAACTCCCTGCTTGTGAAAATACTTGCATTATCTGATAAAATCATCTCAGGAAGACCATACATGCTAAAAATGTCTTCTAAGAATTAAATTGTTGATGTAGATGTGGAAATTTGTTGACAGCGAAAATGATCGCCAAGGCTTCACGGTTCAATTGTCTGTAGTTCCGTTCAGCCATAGACAATGACCTTGACGCAAATGCGACTAGGCGATCAACCTCTTCGACTGTATGAGAAAGGACAGCATCCATTCCTGTTGGATTCGCGTCACACGCTGGCACCACTGGTAGTTCTGAAGAAAAAGTGGTGAGAACTCTGTCGCCTGAAATTTCTGTTTTTAAGAGTTGAAAAGCTCTTTCAAATCCTCGGTAAAATTTCGATCCTTTTGTATGTACCTACCTGCATAATGGATATGTGATTGACGATAAATTGGAGACAGATTTCGAATAATAAGTGACAACCTTCAAGAATCTTCTGGTTTCCTCAACATCCTTGGGCCGATGGGTATCCACTATGGCTTTAACTTTATTTGGACGATATTTAACTGTAATGTGCTCAGTTAGGTACCCCAAGTAGGATATAGAAGATTCGAAGAATTTACATTTTTCTTTATCCAGATGTAAATGGTACTGGCTTAGTGTGTTCAAGCAATGGATGAGATTTTGTTGACATTCATCCAAGCTAGAGCCAAAAACGATTATGTCATCAAAATATGACGCCCTTAAGTCCTCCAAGAATTTGGTCTGAAATCCGATGAAATTCTGACGGGGCTGATTTGATTCCAAATGATAGTCGCCGCATTGCATATGTACCATCTTGGGTTGACAGTGGATGGCTTATCTTTCCTCATCAACGACTACTAGAAGGTACGCCTTGTATAAATCTAAAGTGCAAAAAACATCAGCTCCACGGAGATTATTTAAAATTTCGTTTATTCGAGGAATGTGGTGACGTGTATCTTGAAGTTGTTTATTCACCGCGACTTTATAGTCAACTGCCCGGCGTACCTTGTTATTGGATTTTGGAATTGGTACTAGAGGTGAACCCAATCAGAGTAGTCAATCTTGTGAATTATACCACCAGAAATTAGCTCATATAATTCCTTCTCTACCTGTTCCCGTAAGATAAAGGGAATTGGGTCATGGGCTTTTAGAAAAACAGGTTTCGTATTGTTTTCAAGTTTCAGGGAACACGTGAAGTTAGGTATACATACAACTGTTTGTTCAAATAGGTCGGCAAATTGCTCCATGATAGTTGATGGGATCCACAGAATGACAACAGAAACGTCAGTAATAGAAGATTTCGTTTTATCAATGGATTTTAGATCAATATTGAATCGGCGGATCCAAACACGCCCAAGAATAGTGGAGAGGTTATCCGGAACAACAAATAGAATTTCTTTAGAGGTTATATTATTGTAGGTAAGCATATATCGGTTGACTTGAGAGGTGAGTTCCGGCCCAATTTTTTAAATTCACCGTCAGGCAATAGCGGAGATGCTGAGCCAGAATCTACTTCAAACTTTTGGTCATAACCGTTGACACAAACAAAAACATAAAACCTTTCGGTGTCCCTTGAACATGAATCAACCGTAGTCTGAAAAATATCAACAATTTTGTTGACACCGAGATATTCATCCAGAGTGTCGTCGTCAGAATCCTCAATTAGGTCTACAGTTTTAACTAGCGTAGATGATTGATTTTTGAGCAAATAATTTATTGAAACCTTTCGTACTTGTCCAGTCTTCTCTCAAAACATGCATTTTAATTTGCTTTTTTCAGTTTTAAAGTCCTTGACTAGATGGTCTGAGCGACCACACCGCAGGCACTGATTCTCAATCCCTAACAATTTGAAATCCACATTGGAACGCCAAATTTTAGATGTTAGTGACCGATTTGGGTTAGTCGCGGTTTTGCTCTCACGAGAACGTGTGATTTTACTTAGAGAAATTGAACTTGTGGCAGTTGGTGGTGTTGACATTTCTTGACAGTCTATGCGTGAAGCCAATGGTGATTTGACGATTTTATCAAACGGTTTGTTTCCAGCCAGGAGTAACTTTTTGCGAATTGAGTGTTCCGAAATACCGCGAATGGTTTCAGCTCTTAGAAAAAGGGGAGTGATCGATTTCTTAGAATCAGAAGTAAACTCGCAGAAAGAAGATAGGTGTCGTAGTTCTGTTACGAATTTGGCCGACTTTTGCATCCTCGACAAAAACCTATGCTGTTGTACCAAAGAATTAGGTGCAGGACAGAGATATTCCTCAAGCAAGTTTGCTAACTCATACGTTTTCGTAGAAGGGTCGTCCGGTGACGTAAGAGACGATAGTGTGTTGAACAAGTGAGGTCCAACGTAATGCAACAGTTCCCGACAGCTTTTCGTCCTTTATCCCCTTCAAGTACGAACCAATTTTCAAGTCGCTTCCTGTACTGACGAAATATGTCTATAGCGTTATCGAATTTGTCAAATTTTGAAACGGTGCTATGTTAAGGCTGATATGTCGTCAACTGTTGCACAAGTTCGGCATTGTGCTCAAGCATTTCCTTGATACTACTCAATAATCCTTTCATTAAAGTAGAATACTGAAACATACTTATTGGTTGAAAGTGTACACTTGGCGTTATCCTCGTCTCCAGCTGAAGTAAAGTGATTGAATTGAGATAAACTCGAAAACTTGTTGAACGAACCAAAATATTCTGAACATTTAACAATTTGAAAGTGAGACAAACAGAAAATGCTGTTACTTTTAACAACCACAATACTGCAACCAAACTCCTTGGGATTATACACAACAGCGCACTGTAGTGTGTATTTCTCTATATTTTCGTGCCTAAAAATCCAAGGGTTATTTTTTTTTGGTCAATTATAAAGATCCATTATTGAAAATAATGAAACAAAAGTGGTAAACTTTAGGATTCGTTTCAGAATGCCTTGAAACTAATTTGAATGGCGAAATTCTTAAAAATTGTTATTTAAAAATGATAGTATCCACTGCATTAGCTCAATTTTTTCTCGAAAATTTGCTAAAATAAAACTTTGCAAATATTTTTTTCATCATGATACGCAATCCCAAAAATGAAATAAATTGAGAATTTTGACCAGAAAGCGAAACAAAAGTGCACTACAGAGCACTGTAATTTAGGTATTTCCCAGATGTTGTTGATAAAAAAGGATATCTCTTGAATTGCATGTTGGGTCCGTCGCTTATGTTGCTTTTTAGGGCACTTGGCACTTTGTTTGTGTGATAATGCCACTCTCTTCCGGTATACCTTCTTGGATGATATTGATCATATCATCATTTACTTCCATAAATATGTAGAGTAGCGGTTTATTTATTTATGACGGGAGGAAAAGGGCGGATAGCTACTGTCTAGAGATCGGGCTGTACATTGCACAAGACAGGGGAAATATATTGGGCTTGGGACATAAGAAGGACAGAGGGTTTGTAAACAGATTTCTGGACACTGTCCAAGAGAGGACTGGCCAAGATTTAAGGGGTGTTAGTACAAAGTGTATTTCTGCGAAGGAAAAGGGGATGCATCACACCAATAGAATCACTCGTTTAGTTCTCCCCGAGTCAAATTTTCATAGTTTGATGCGAGTGTAGAAACCATTATCGAGCCGTCGACCCGTTGCGGCCAACATGTTTATCTAGCAGTAGCTGCAGTGCTCAATACGTCAAACGTTCTAGCAACTTTCTCAGAAACTCAGGGGTTGAAGGCCGGATTGAAGGCTCCTTTCAGCCGTCTTCATTCTCAATATTCTTCATTAATTGGTACTCATCTGTACAATCGAAAGCAAAATTCCCAAGTCACTCTCTTTCTACTTTCACTGCTCCACGTAATAACTCTATGTAAATAACAAGTAGAAAAACGAAGGAAACATAGTTGAGATCGGAACTTTTATGGGGGGTTCCAGCCCTGCTCCACTGTGCGTCGTAGTACTTACTACGAGATACATGCTCTCTATTATTTCTGGTTATTCACTTCCTTTTATGAATGTTATAAGGATTTCGTATTTGCGGTTTATTGAATGATAATTCTATCTTGTTATCAATTACTTATGGTGACTGAATGGTGGTGAATATATGAATGATGAGGTCGAAGAACGTTTATCATGAAGTATGAAAACTATAACATGCCGGAACAACGGTAGACCTCTTAAATTTTACAGAAAGGTGAATAAGATATATCAAGAATCAAGCGAAGCTGGAAATAGTATTAGAGAATTTGCATCAATGGCTGAAATTTCTTTAAAATATGCTCTTTCTAGACCGGATGCGAAAAAATGGTAAGAAGGGATAGAGGCCAAATACACGTCCACAATTGAAAACGGCACTTTTGAAATACGTAGTTAAAAACCAGTAAATGAAAATTTCAAAGGTTTTCGATTATAACTTCGTAAAAAATTGAACGCCCGAGAAATTTTGGTAAGAAGAAAAGTAAATAGTAGCAAAAGGTTGTAATCAGAAGTATATGTAGTAGATTTAAAAGAAATATATGCACCGGTGGTGAGAATTTTCAATTCGCGTATTAATTGCCCTCGCATTTGAACAAGATGTGGAAATTGAGAAAATGGAAGTTGTAACCACATTTTCGCTCGGAGAACTTGAGGAAACAATTTTCAAGAAAGTACCAAAGTTATTTGAAAATACATTAAAATCCATCAATCGTAAAATAAAAAAATTAAAAACTTACAAGCTACAAAAAGATTTAACAAATAGAAACTGGAAACAAAGCAAGTATGTCGTTTGAAAAACTGCCTTTACGGATTGAAACAGATGGGAGGAAATGGTATTTTAAATTAGAGGAAAGTCTGAAGATAAAGGGTATAAAAATCACTAGGTACTTAATGATCCTTGCTTGTGCCACAAAGAACGTGGCAACATCCTATTAGTGGCTACTTATGTAAATGATTTATGGCTTGCATCAAACAAAACGAAATGGATGAACGAAACGAAATAAGAATTGATGAAAGCGTTTAAAATCAGAGATTTGGGATTTGGGTAATATTGATTTTGGACTTGGCTCTTAGCATAGAATTCACCCAACATCAAAACTACGAGAAGGTTTTTATGAGTCAGAATAAGTACACCAACGAGTTGATCAAGCGTTTCAGTATGAAGAATTCAAAATAGTGAAGACGCCGATGAAAATGGGTACAAAATTAAGAAAACCATGCCTATCAATTTGCACCCACCCTGACATTGCTCACTCAGTAAATTTTCTTACCCAGTTCAATAGCTGTTATGGAAAAGAGCATTGTTCCGCCGCTAAACGAATTCTGAGTTATCTGAAAGGAACATCAGAATATGGATTGGCGTTCAGGAAATTAGGGGAAGCAGAAATTGGATACGCGGATGCCGACTGGGATTCCTGCACAGATGACATTAGGTCTTATTCATTTAATAGGAACCGCCGTTGTAAAGGAACTTCTCCAATAATGATTTGTAGTTATCTAGATACCTTAAAATACACGTTAAATCACTATATTTATCTCAATTCTCTTCAATAAAAATCATTCCTAATGTGTATTTCGACCAGCTTTGTATTACTCGATATAACTTTATAGTAATCAATCGGAATCATAAGAATTCTATTGATAGCCATAACGTGGGAAAGTAGGAAACAACAATCTGCAGCTTTGTCAACGGTTGAAGCGTTGTATATGGCAATCTCAGAAGACAGAAGAGGTACTTGCATTGAAAAATCTGATCGAGGCAATAGGGTCTCCTGTTTGTCCAGATACTCGTACTATGGTGACACACAACCTGGAGCTTATTACCTAGCGGAAAATCTGACAGAACACGAACATAACTTATTGTCATTAAACACCACTTTATCAGATCTCATGTGTGTCAAGAGACATGTCATGTGAGAGTGATCATGTACAAGAAATATAATAATACCTCCCTAAAAACAGAAGGCATTAGAGAGTGTTAGTGGCACGAAACTGACTACGCATCCGCAAACGGCACCCGATCCAGAAATTTGACCCCAACACTCAGCTAAAATTGCCGAAATAATGGATGAACCATTACAACTTCAGCCTTTTTCTCTCTTCTTCACTCCTGGCCAAGTTATGAACGTAATAAGGAGTTCTCCCGGAAGGAAAGCACCTTGACCCGACCTCATTAGACAAAACCTTCTGAAAGCTCTTCCACGTAAAGGGATTGTGATGTTGACACAAATTTATAATGGAATATTACGTACTACACATTTTTCAAACAAATGGAAACATACACACATCATCATGGTCAAAAAACCTAAAAAGCATCAAGACAACCCACATTCATATCGTCCAATCAGCCTTTTGTCTCTTCTTTCCAAAATTTTTGAGCGGCTTTTTCTCCCTCATCTTTTATAATTTCTAACTCCTCTCCTACCTGATTCTCAATTTGGGTTTCGTCGAGAACACTCATGCCAAATGCAACTTCATCGCGTCATCGCACAATTTTAGAAACTTGTGAGAAAAAGCAGGTCGGCTTGGGAATCTACCTAGATTCAGAAAAAGCGTTTGACCAGGTTCTTCACAATGGTGTCCTTTCCAAGATCATACAGTACTTACCTGACACTCATTACCTTGTTGTCCAGTCCTACCTTTCGAATCGTACCTATACCGTAAAATGTGGTTCCGCTTCATCCAAACCGAAGAGTATTCGTGCTGGAGTTCCCCAGGGAAGTGTATGGGGCCATTCCTGTACCTGGTTTATGTGACTGATGTAATTTTTACGGCTGACTTTGCTGATGACAAAGCAATTCTGACCCAGGGGGAAAAACCAGTGGCGTGAGGCGTAAATTACAATCTCATCTTGATAGAATCTCCGGTTGGTGCGACGATTGGCGAATATCGATTAACCCTCAACAGTCAGTATCTATCCTTTTCACTATTCGCCATGAACGATTGATGGATGGATTGACCTTCAACGGAGCAAAACATCCAATTAAATCGTCCACCAAATACTTGGGAGTCTATTTAGATCCAAAATTAACATGGGAAGTCCACATCAAACACCTTGTACACAAAATAAGTTGCAGTATACGACAACTTAGAGAGCCGTTCTTCACTCCCTCTAATCACTAAAAGGCTACTATACCTCACATTGATTCGACCAATTTGGCTTTATTCGTGCGAAATATGGCGATCCGCTGCCAAAAGGAATTTAAATAAGATACAAGTTACTCAAAATAGAGTACTTCTTTTGATAAATGGAGCACAATGGTTTGTGCGAAACAGTACCCTGCACCAAGACTTGGACATCCCAACAGTTGAAGCACTGATAAAGGAAAGATATGCCAAGATCCACCATAACATGTCAGACCATCGCAATTCGCTGGCAGCCGCTATTCCCCTTGCTACCAAGACAACGCCGCCTAAAAAGAAGACACCCCCAAGATTTTCTCTTAGGTTTAGTCGACGACGAATATACTACTCTGGTTAAGGGCAGCCGCTGGGTTGTACCTTCCTTCACGTAACGTTACTGCAAGAACGTATCCCCCACGAATTACTGGATACGTAGTAAGAATATTTTTTTTTTTTTTTTTTTTACATTTTACCTAGGTATGTCTTTGCTTTGGCACATAAACAAAAAATTGTTACGAAAACTGTTGACGAAAATTCTCCCAGTTGGTTTTCTGATGATTTCCGCTTACAACCGAGTCGTTGCTAGAGAAGTGGTACTTCGACGTTTTTCATCCCACAAAATTCGTTGACCATTCGTTCGAAAGCTCTCGAATTATCCAACCATATTATGTTAACTACTACGAAGTACGTGGCCAACAAGCTAAGTCATGAGCATGGTTATATGAATAATTGTTTACACACAGGTGATCATTCTCAATAATTGATATTGTGAACATGATTGCAACCGCTTGTTAATTTCTGATGATTTCATTGAGCTGGTGTTTCGATGATGTGATTCATAGCAAGTGATCCGAATATTGCGAAACGGTTTGATTTGTGAGGCGGTGGTTAAATCATTTCAATAGGTAATTTCTATACTTTACACTATAGGAAGCTGTAAATTCGTATGTAGCCTCTTTAGGTCATTTACTTGACGATGACCAGGGTCCGGATCAGATGAGTGGCTCTTAAAGCTAATTTCTATGCTTTACACTCTAGGAAGCTGTAATTTCGTATTTAGCCTCTTAAGATATTTACTTGACGATTCCCAGGGTCTGGATCAGATGAGTGGATCTTAAAGCTAATTTCTATGCTTTACACTTTAGGAAGCTGTAATTTCGTATGTAGCCTCTTTAGGATATTTACTTGACGAATCTCAGGGTCCGGATCAGATGAGTGGCTCTTAAAACTAATTTCCATGTTTTACACTCTAGGAAGCTGTAATTTCGTATTTAGCCTCTTTAGGACATAATTTACTTGACGATGCCCAGGGTCCGGATCAGATAAGTGGCTCTTAAAGCTAATATCTGTACTTTATACTCTAGGAAGCTGTAATTTCGTATGTAGCCTCTTTAGGATATTTACTTGTCGATTCTCAGGGTCCGGATCAGATGAGTGGCTCTTAAAGCTAACTTCTATGCTTTACACTCCAGGAAGCTGTAATTTCGTATGTAGCTTCTTTAGAACATTTACTTGACGTTGCTCGGGGTCCGGATCAGCTGAGTGGCTCTTAGAACTTGCATACGAGTCTGCAACTGAAGACATAAAATGTCCCAATGTGTTGCAGACTCGTACGCAAGCGTTTCTTATGTTTACCGTTGATTTGGTCTACGATTATACCACGGACATTAAAAATGTAAAGAATTCAAGAAAGAGGCTGATTTCAATCTTTAATAGTTTTTTATTTGTCACTTTCTAATATTGAAGATATTACGAAAACGTTGCCAAGCACGAAGCATCATCTATAAGCCACGTTACTGATAGTTGGACAATTGGAAACAGTATGAAGGGGAAGTTTTGGAGTTATTTGTTATCAACCTGTTGCCTACTATATTTATAATCTTTATATATAATTCCGAACGGTCTTTGAAATTGTGAAGAACTTCGCGGTCCAATTTTAGTGTTAGAGTGCTCATTCGAATCAGCGCGGCCCCAAGTTTGTTGCAAAAGTGTCGCCGTTCGTCTCTATACCCGCCTTGATCGTGTTCTAGGCGGTCCTTATCAACGAGAGTTGTTTATTGGGCTGTGGTGGTGACAACAGTTGCCATCAATTCACGGTAAGTAAGAAACGTAGTGTAGTTACTAACATCTAGGAGAGTTATTTCTGAACGAAGAAATTGAAACTGAAGAACTTAGCGGACTTTATATATAATTCCAAACGGTCTTTATATATAACACCCTCTTATAATCAAATAGATCCTCTTCAGAGCTGCCTATTTAAGAACGTTGATAGCTCCTATTGCAAAGAGCTGGAAATGCAAATAACCTCATCTACGAGAATCACTCAATCCCAAAACGATCTCGACCAGGTAACATAATATTTATACCAGCATTACCGATCTTCCAAACGTCAGCACTGCCAACATTTTAGTGATTTGTGTTGGTCCCGCCGATGTGTGCACAATGTCGCGCAATGACGAAGAGTTGACACTCTACAAAATCCCGGTTAGGGATAAAACCGGAACCGTCAATCTTATCCAATGGGGGGAAACAATTCAATTTCAACTCACATGACATCGTGGCAGCACACCTCATTACAACCAAAAAATTCAAAAATATATTCGAAGCACAAATTGGACATGACACAACACTCGAAATTAATCCAGACACAGAACAAGCACGAGCTTTCCTGGAGTGGTACCAGACACATCAGGATGAAGGACAGCTGTAGCATCTCCTACACACAACTCAACACCAGTTCGACATCTACGAGCACTACCGATCAAGATACAATCAACGACATAAAGAAGGAGATAGAAGACTCGGACGCCCAGATTCACACGCTTACAAAGAAACGAAGAAGACTCGAGATAGAATTACACCATCATCTCACCATGCCCAAATTCTGAATTCCCCGATTCAACTTTTTGTTTAGTCTCAAAGTGGCGACCACCTCAACTGGTGATATTTATTTTATTACATTACTTACATTTTGATCGGTATTTCCTATTTTTTAATCATTTAATAACATCGCCTTAGCTTTCAACAGGTCACATAACGCCGCAAATAGGTAGGACTTATATCGTTACTATAATCTGCTGAGTTCCTGTTAGGTACTACTGTTATACGGACTAGATTAGGGCTTTCCAAGCCCTAACAGGCCTCTAGTATTATTATAAAAGAGATGTTCAATGTCATGTGTCGAGAACGTTGTTGTATTGAAGTAACTTGTCTGAAAAATGTATTATCTTGCAAGTTTTTCATAAAAACATCTACTGCGTAAAACTCAATTTACGGAGTCTGAGGATACAATTCTCATTTTTACCCCGACAGGCACATCAAAAGGTATCTTATGTCCCGCGATTAGTCCTCGAACACGAAGTCACCCAGTCGGCATGAAAATGGCGATTGTAATGGGCCCTATTGCTCTTTGAAGCCCTTTCCACCCATTAAGATGAAATGGGGGATTCAGAGCACTGTTGGAGTTCCTTAACGTCAACTGACTCATTCAGCGCAGCCGTAAACACAGCAGATGAACTGGGTTTTGTAGTAGTTAGTGTTCATCAGTCACACCACAACAAGTGCTGCCTGATAGACTCGAGGTCAGCAGCAGTGCAGGCGAACTCCAAGCCTTAGGGCAAAAAGGTGCTGGCTGAGAGAGAGAGAGAGAGAGAGAGAGAGAGAGAGAGAGAGAGAGAGAGAGAGAGAGAGAGAGAGAGAGAGGGGGGGGGAGAGAGAGAGAGAATTACAAGTCCAGCGGACCGGGAGTTGACCGGTGTATTGATGAAGGCACTTGGGACACCAGATGAGAAGCCTAGCCAAGAGGTCACCGCATAATGAACTACACTACAAATGGGTTAGCTTTGGCAGTAAGTTCATACTAAGGAGGTGCAGCTTCTACTGTCGCTGCAATAGAGTCTTGGAGATAGGAGCTGGTGCTACACCAAGGTCTACACGGCTTGCAACAGTGGTGGCTACATCCACGACACCAACACCAAGCTACCACCAATCCTACAGCACAGAACGGGAGTGTATGGATGACTGTCCTATGACAAAGCAATCCTCATACACCATCTTCACGTTTTGCTGGACGGGACCAAGGAGACTCATCTACACTTTCCCGGGTTGAACATCAGACCACATCTGGCTAGCTGCTCAGCAAAGGCATTGAGGGCGATCTGCAAGCCTTCCTGAGTTTCCGTCAGCAGGTGACGTACACAAACACACAGATAGACAGACGTACCTCTATGTTATTTCACGGATTCAGTCTTAGAACGGTCTGAAACCGATTTTTTTTCGGTTATTTTTTTTCTCATGCTTGGGTTGCTCCATACTCCCCTAGATTGATTTCAATAGATCGTCCCTCTAACATATGAAGCACTACCTTTATGACCTAGCTTCAGAGGTACGTTCTAAAAATAAAGCAGAATCGACCAAATTTAGAGAAGTTGGAGTTATTGAAAGGAAACAACACAAGTTGTGGATCCCAGTAACAATTGCACAAGTATACTTAGAGCTCCACTCCTACATATGTCACAGAAGATGGTGTTTTGCACGGACGAAATGTGGTTCCTGGGTTTATCAAGAAGCGATACCTAACCATAATCCTGAAGATGCTGAACAAACAAAGAATGGAGATACTGGTGCACGGTATCATGTTCATGAGTTTTCAAAACCACCAGTTTGTTTGAATCATTGAAGAAAAAAGGGAAGATGTCAAGGGGTTCCTACTCTACAAGAAGAGTAACTCCTTTGGTTACAAAACTAAAGCCTGGTTTTACCCAACTTGAACTGCCACGTAATTATTATTCCCCATATCAGATACATAGGTAAATCTTACTTTTGGATGTTTTTTTCATCAATACAGTTTCTATAATTCAATCAATCTGTAGTGTTTTAATTTAAACACAAATTGTTAGTCGAAACTTCAAGTATAGGGGTATAAAGGAAAAAAATTATAAGTTCATCGAAGAAGGTTTGCACCATCTACAATGATCAACATCCACCATACGTGGTGATTGTTGTGAACATATTCATTGATGATTAATCTATCACTTTATCATACCGAACATGCTCAACCAGAACTACTAAAACATCAGCCTATGAATGCCAAAGTCCTAAAAGACTAGTTAAGGTTTTTTACTTCCGATGCCAAGAAACCCGAGACAAAAAAATAAAGATAAAATAAATAAATAAAAATTTAAAAAAATAAAATAATAACAAAAGTAATAGTAATAATAAATAAATAAAAATAATCCCCCCCTCGAATTCGTTGATTGACGGTTCGTAGAATTCGGAACGCTGTAAGTTATTACGCAATGCCTTTCATTTCTGTATTGAATAGCTCTTCTGTGGGGATCACTGGTCTGTATATCATGTAGTCAGGGAATCACACACGCATCGGCAGCTATAACAAGAAAACCGAATACGATCGTACAGAATCAGCAAAAGTTCTTATGGCATCAATTCCCTGGTTGATATGCAGAATTTATCTGAATAACTGCAACTCGACAGCGATAATATGTCGCGGTAATTTAGGTATGTGTTTATCTTTTACTGAACATGAATATTTCGTAATTTCGTGCAAGAACAAATCCAAATAGAAAATGGTGTGATTGACAGAAATTTCCACTCAACGTAAAATCGAACAAGCGTGATGAAAAAATCCACGCAGAGAAAGAGAAAAAACTGGGATTAAGGGCATAAAGGGAGATCCAATTTCACTGAGAAATATTAATCTGAGCCGCTTCATCTACCCGCGTGCAACCTGACGTTTTCATTCCCGTCATGTATCTGTGGTGACAGACCTAGATGAGGTAGATACGACAACGATACGACGCCCAGCGCATCGATCGCTCTCCCGGGATGAGACGTAGGTAGGTACTCATTTCTGTTGGATCTACTTTTGAGGATCCACCGATGCCCCTCAAGCGAAGGGGTGAATATTTTTTTACAGTTGAAATGAATCTCAACCAATTAGTAGAAATTTTGGTTTATTATTTTCAATAACAAAATTTTTTAATCGATCAAGAAAAACTTTTTTTTTTCAAACTACCCTACGGGGTTTAATATTGTAGACCAGTCATTTGAATACAAGGACTATCTAATACAGAAATGATAAATCTTTGTGTTTTGTAATAATAAATGTAAATCTTTGTGATTTGCAGCGTTTGAGTTCTGTTGCTATAAAAAATGTTTATGTAGTAAACTTGAAAAAGAAGCTAGAAAAATCAGCAATCGTCTGAGAAAAACCTTATGTATTAAAGAAGGAGGAGAAACTTAAATTTCTTGGCTAGCACCGAACACATTGAAGCATGTACCTACCTATATGTTTTCGGCAATGAAACCTACCGTTTCTCTCCTAACAAAACATGTCACGAAATTGTATTTGTTTGCGCAGACGTCTCACATGTTCGGTGATAGCTGTGATGGGGATACAGGAAACAAGGGATTTTTTTGCAGGTTTACTTTAAGTCAGCATACGGATTGCTGGCGAAGTGAAATCGAGACCCAAAGCTACCACGGCGCCGCTGGTAGGAGTACTGAACTTTCAGTTCCCTCCTCAACGTTCCAGTGGCCGCCAGAGTTTCTAGCAAAAGCCTCACCTCAGTGTGCAGCGAGTTTGTTTATGTGATGTGCCAAGTGTTTGTGTGAGTACCGTATTAGGAACGTCAAAGGGAGAACAGGAAGATGAAAGGAGTGGGTGGGAAGGATATTGAACCCAATATGCTTGTTCTCATTATGCTAACAAAGAATCAGGGGAGCGACGTGGAGTGTGTTGGATCACCATCTAGGCCTATCGCCTTGGGTGAAACAATATTTTAGTCCCTCATTCCTTCGTAAGGGAGTATAATATGTATAAATAAATAAATAACTAACTATATATATATATATATATATATATATATATATATATATATATATATATATATATTCGGGGAGACAACACTAAACCCACCACCAATACACAATGCCCGTCATCTGATGTGCCGGGAATAGAAAGGAAAGGAGAAGAAGAAGAAGAAAGGGAAGACGACGGAAGGGTTACCGGTAGTTGAGGGAGTTCAAGTTGGAGGACGCTTATGTGTGCATGTGCATTGTTTGAAGTGTATACTTACAAACTGTTCTTTCATTCTTTAATTATTATAAAAGTTCTTGAAGTTGATTCGTTTCTCGTCTTTCTTTACAATGGATCCGTCAACATATATATATATATATATATATGAAAACCCGAAATACCTAAAAACAGATTTTAAAGGAGAAAATTTTGATTTCTTTTTCGAACCATTACAGCAACTTCTTTTTTTAAACAAATTTTCGCTAAAATTGCAAAAATCTCCTGAAATTCAATAAATTAAAATTGTTTGCAGAGTACTAATCAAAGAAAGTTTATCAACCATGAACTAGAACATTCAAATTTTGTTTACAAATTTATGCTGAAAAATGTATTGAAATGTCAGTAATATGAGCGATAAAAATTGTAACACAGTGCTCAAAATTCAAAATCATTGTTTGGATAGAAGATTATTACTCAGAACAAGATCTTTGACATGAAATTGACAGTTAACAATTTAGCATACAATTTATGCTAAATTATATTTATTATAATACACTCATTGGCTAATCCTTAATGACTGACACTTTTTTTTTTTTTTTTTATCCTCAGGTAGAATGATAGGAATACATTTTTTGTTCCGTCCGTTTCGATTATGAAAATAGTAGTGTTTTCTGGTTTTTGAATAAGTGTCCAATCATCACGTTCTAAACTATCTAACACAACAAGAGCAAATGCACAAAGAGCTTCCACGACCGATGCCACCATCAATCGTCTCTCACGATGACACCTCCTCGACTCAGCCACAACTATTCCGTTATTTCCCAATATTCAAGAGGTATGAAAGAATATTTGCCATGAGTGAAAGGTATAATAATTTTTCGAACACAAAATCTGTGGATTAGTGCAGTAGACTCCAAATGGTAGTATCTCGCGACGTAAATACCTAGCTTTACTAAATGTACGGGTAGAGATCAGAGCTCAAGGTAAGAAGAGGAATGGTATGGAGAGTTTCAACGGCGATCGATCCCATTTCATCTACCCCGAGGAATTCCTGAGATGCGATTCATATCAAATTAGTGGAAGCACTTCTAGTTCCAATTACGAGGTAAGCTCGGTATACGACGGTCGAGTCAAGTGGGGCAGCTGAGTTAAGCTCGGTGCCTAAAGGCCCCTACTTCCTCCGAAGATGTTTAAATATTCTCTCGGCGGATTCGGCATGAAAGACGACAAGGGAAGGAAGGCAGCTTTGATGAGTCGGCTCGGACCCTTTTGTAGATGCTCAACCGATCGCGTCCCTTTTGCGCGCCTTTCCGCTTACTAATCCTTCAGATCGTCGTTGGCTTTGGATCGGAAGGAATTTCTTTCGCGGAACGAACAGCCTACAAATGGCCTGTCCAAGGAAGGCACGTCTTTTTGTTCGGTTTTTGAATCAGTTTCTTAAAAAAAAAAAAAAAAAAAAAAAAAAAACCAGATTAGGCAACTAGGTCTCCATAAAAAGAGTCTTTTTTTAGATCTCATGAAAATGTGGTTCGCAAATATTTGCTTGACCTTGGAAAATACGAGTTTTAACTGAATTCAATAAATTAGCAATTACTGAGCCTACCTGCAGCCAAGAAAGCTTCGTGATCTACAATCGTATTAACGATATTTGTAGAACGACAGTTGTACTTGAGCGCTCTACCTATACATAATCATCATTCATCTGAATTCTATCAAAACCAAACGACTGAACTACCATTTGAGTATATCTCAAAAATAAGAATATTGTGTGTCAATCCATAAGTTTCTCCCCTCCTTCTGGTTTTTTAATGAGTTCTTCAAGGGCATCTTTGGCCCAACCGGAACCCATGTTGCCGGTTCTGAGATAGGATGTTACCAAGTTACTTGACTCTCCACTGTCTCCAGATGCCTGACTGGGTGACAGTTCCGAGGGCAGAGCATTTTTACCTGCCCTCTAACCACTCTACCTCCGCCTGAGTGAAGATATTCTTCCCCAAAAAATCAGCCCAAACAAAATGGGTGTGCAGAGGAGGGAGGCTCTTCGCAAGCGCTTCGGTTTCCAGATAGTGGTCTGGCTGTACACACCCGGCCAGCCAAAGGTGGAAAAAATAAAATAAAAAAATACCACAGCGAGATATATCACAGTGAGGTACCCCTCACTCAAAGATAACAGTGAATCTCACTATGCCAGACTGGTCCGTCCTTCATCCAGTAGCTAGAGAGGATCCAAAGAGCCAAAAGCGTGGGGAGGAAAGAAGCCCCACCTCCTCCATGTCCGACTGGCAGGACCCTGGCCAACACTGGCACAGCCACTGTTGGTGAAATCCCATACGCCCTTTTCACCTTCAGGAGGGCATGGTGCTACACAAATCTGAGTTTATACCAGTGCTTCACATTAAGTCTATGTGCCCAGCAGGGAGCGGCATACAAAAGGATTCTAAGGAAAATATAGTGAGACCAGCTCAGGGAAACTAATACCCCACTCTGATCAAGCTAACCAGCACACCTTGGCCGATGCATCACAGGCAATATTCCCCACTGTAGAGACCGCTGTATTCAATCCCCCACCAAAGATTAAACCCAGGTACCTAAAACTGCTGACATAGGCAAGCCTATTGTCAGTGGGGGCCACTGACAGAAATCCCATAGTTGGGGCAACTATGGGATTTCTGTCAGTTCGACGCCCTTTCAACAGCATCATAACAGATTTGTTATGAGCTATCTCAAGTTTGACTCACTGACATTCCCTGACTAGTTGTTCCACTATAGAGGTAGCCCTCACCTCTATAGACGCCCTGCTATAACCACAGACCAAGATGACTAGATCGTCATTGTAGGCAACCAGCTGCATGCGGAGAGGTCTGATGGCCCCAAGGATAGTGTCGAACAACACGCTACATAGCCGGGAACCCTAAACCGAACCCTGCCGGAAGCTTTTGGTGATCTTTCTGGTGAAAACTTGGCACCCCTCACGAAACACTACCTCACGATTCTCAAAATAGCTCAGTAGGAGGTTGTAGATGTGAGGATTGCATCCTCTCCTTCTCAGCTTTCCCACCACAGCGGGCCAAAAAACATTATCAAAGGCACCGCAAAGGTCCACAAGGATGCCCAAGACATACTTCCGTGTGTCCTCACCAACCAACCTCTGGAGTTTAAGATTTGTGTCAGTAGTGGATCTTCCCAAACTGAAGCCGAACTGGGCCACATCACACGTGTCAGTAATTAGCCATAGATGCTCTACCACAATCTTCTCTAGCAGTTTTCTGGGATAGCCTAACAAGCATAGTGGCTGGTATTCAATGGCCTCTTCTGGATCCCGGTTGCCTGCATTCCCCAGCACGCAGACCCTGCTCACTTTTGGTGATGAAGGGAAGTGGCAAAGTTCTAGGCACTTTCGTATGATGATTCTGTACCCGAGGTAGAACAGGGACCAAGCAGTCTTCAGCATGCGGACCTCGATCCGGTCCCGACCCAAAGCCTTGCCAGCTCTGAAGGTATCTACTAGTTTAGCCATTAAAGCGACTGACACCTAGTAAATTCGAAACATAGCTAGTCTCTGCCCTGCTTGCGTAGCCAACTCGCCCTCCATAGGATCTCCGGGGAAGAGAGACCCGCTTAACTCATTCACAGCTTGTTCCCAGATGACTGCTCCACTAACTTCCCAGATGACTTTGCCAAGTGGCACCATTCTTTCGACATTCAAACTAAGGTTGCCTAGGTCAATCTTGGTTCTCACTTCACATCTGATTAACATAGGGGAAATCAGGACTTCCCTATAGCTGGATGCTTCCCCACAGTTTCGTGCCATCTGTGCAGGAAAGATTCCGCATGCCGTGGCTCCAACTGACCCACGAAGTGATACAATTTGTAGTGCATCCCCAACAACTCTATACTGGCAAGCCACGACAGACTGAGGTGACTTGAGCGCTTTACCAGAGAAGCCCTTGACATGCTGAGAGACCAAAGGTGAGGATCAGGAGTTAGGGTTTTTTCCCTTTCTTTCTGTCTTTCTCTCCTCTTTTTCCTTCTTTCCTCTCCACACTTGTGGCTCATTAGATCCCCTCTAGTTACTGGATGAAGTCTTCTACACTTGTGGACCAGTCTGATGTAATGAGACTCTCTGTTCACTATGGGTGGGGCTGTACCTCACAGTTACCTACTTCGCTGTGGTTTTTTTTTTCAACTTTGGCTGGCTGGGTGTATACAGCCATCCCACTATCTGGGAACCAAAGGGCTCAAGAAGGGCCAAAGCGCTTGTAAAGAGCCTCCCTCCTCTGCACACCCATATTGTTTGGGCTGAGTTTGGGGCGGAATATCCTCACTCAGGCAGAGGTAAAGCAATTATAGGGTAGGTAAAAATTCTCTTCCCTTGGGCCTGCAACCCAGTTAGGTATCTGGAGACAGCGGAAAGTCCAATAAATGGTAATCACCCATCTCAAAACTGGCAACACGGGTTCCGGTTTGGGTTATATTTTCGAGATATACGCAAATGGTGGTTCAGTCGTTTAGTTTTGATAGAATTCAGATCAATAATGAATATGCAGAACACTCAAGAACAGCTATTGTTCTACAAATATCGTTAAACGATTATAAATCATGAAGCGTTTCTCGTCTGCAGGTAGGCTCAGTAATTGCTGATTTGTTGTACTCAGATAAAACTCGTATTTACCAAGGTCAAGCAGACATTTTAGAACAACATTGTGATTAAATATTAAAAAAAAGAACTCTTTTATAGAGACCTAGTTGCCTAATCTGGTTTTGGGCTTGGTGTTTCATACAGTAAGTTTTATTTCACCAGATGACAGGAACGGATTCAAAAACCGAACAAAAGAATGTGCCTTTACCTTCCTTCGACGGGCCATTCCACGAAATAAATTCCTTCTGATTCGAAGACGATGACGGTCTGAAGGATTAGTAAGCGGAAAGGCGCGCAAAAGGGATGCAATCCATTGAGCATCTATAAAAGGGTCCGAGCCGTTTGGTTGCCCGCTGTGGGTGGTGAGCTGATACGGAGAGGATGAAATCTTCACATCTACAACGTTCTACTGAGCTGTTTTGAGGATCGTGAGGTAGTGTTTTGCGAGGGGAGGCAAAATGTCACAAGAAAGATCTCCAAAGGTTGACCGCAGGGTTCGGTTTCGGGTCCCCAGCGGTGGAACGTGTTGTTGGACACTATCCTTGAGACCCTCAGACCTCTCGGCGTGCAGCTGATTGCCTATGTTGATGATCTTGTCATCTTGGTCAGTGGTGATAGCAGAGCAGCTACAGAGGCGAGGGCTACATCTTTGGTGGAAGAGCTAGTCTGGGTATGTCAGGGAGTTAAACTTAAGATAGCTCGTAACAAAACTGTTATGATGCTGTTAAAAGGGCGCCTAACTGGTAAAAATCCTATAGTTGGGGCGGCTGAAAATTGGCTTGCCTATGTCAGCAGTTTTAGGTACTTGGGTGTAACCTTTGGTGAGGGATTGAGTACAGCGATCTCTGCAGTGGGGTATATTGCCTGAGATGCTTCGGCCAAGGTGTGCTGGTTGGCTTGATCAGAGAGGGGAATTAGTTTCCCTGAGCTGGTCTCACTATATAAGGGGTTTTTCCTTAGAATCCTCTTGTATGCCGCTCCCTGATGGGCACATACTCTTAATTTGAAGCACTAGTATAACCTCGGATTTGTAAAGCTCCGTGCCCTCCTGAAGGGGAACCAGCCAGCAGAAGCCATAATAAACCATTCCATAAGTAGAACTTGATGAGTGATTATTTATCCCGAGAATCCTGCACAGTACAGAAACATATAAATCTCAAAACCTTCAAATACCAGCATCCAGAATATCAGCAAGAAGCTAATCCAGACTACTGACACCAGAAATAAAAGGAAGTTCCACTTTTGGTTCTTCGATGTTTAGCCATCTACCTCTAGGTGTCAACAAAGGGGGTCCTAAGGTCTGCCACCCCCGGCGAAGCACGGAGTGCCGAGTTTTCTTTCAACCTTCAATTTGATCAATTTCGTTATAATGACTAGTTGTTTTTGTTGCCACAATAAACTTTTTATTTATGAATCTTGAAACTCATTGGATTCAGAATCAGCTCATTGGATTTCGGTTTAAATATCATAAGTTAGCTTCACCAAAGAAAAGTTGTGAGACACATTCATATTTCATCATCATTTATTCATAATATGTATGTCATAGATTTCCACAGGGATATGTGCTCGGTCCTTTACTTTTTAGTTATTCGTATAAATGGTTTGCCACAGGAAGTCCAACGCGACGACAATAGTTTGTCCAAGTTACGCTTTGGAGAATCGGAAGGAAAAATCGAACCAATTAGTGAAGTTACAAAATGGTTCAATTCAGACAATTTTTCATCTGTCAATGATTCAGAAACCTATTCTATGTTTTTTGGGCTCAGGGAAACTTCCTCAATTCAATGTAGCACGAAACTTCTTGGTGTAAATGTTGATCCCAAGTTTAACTGGAAGTCGCATTATGTATAGTCCTAGGCAAAACTCCGAATAGTAGGTACTACGTTTCGGTTCCGTAAGCTCAGAGAAATACACCCAGATTTGGCTGTGCTTTCAGCCACCCATGTTATTTTTCAAAGAAAATTATCCATTTTTTGCAGGGGGCACACAGTATGTCCCGCTTTAATTTTAGGTTGCCTGCACTTTATCGGATAGCATATAGAGAAACTACAAACAAATATCCAGGTGTCATCTTATTTTAACGGAACCTACCTACCTGACATTCTACATGCGTGAATGTTTGCTTTTTGGGCATAATCACTCCGACTGATATTTATAAGGAGTTTAGGTGCCCCCCCCCCCCCCCCCCCAGAGGTGCAATGGGGGCCTAAATCCTCATAAAAAGGTAGAGGAGAGTAACAGGCATCCCGTCAGAGAGATACCACCCCTACTAATAGCTTTTAATGAGCCATGTTCGGGGAAGGTTGATTTTCCAGTCACCTGGAATTCCATCCAACGCCAAACCAGCTGCCAAAAATGATCGAGAACAGCGCGTGGTTCCCATTGATTCCTCAACGGGACGCCGACAGCGCTATCTCTGGTGCTCTGACGGGAGCTTGATGGGCCTCTCAGGAGGTAACTCTGTTACATATTGCAGTGCTACTCATATATACTAAACTCAGATCATGTATCTTTGCCTTTTTTATCATAGTGTATCCATCGGGAAATTAATGTAATAGGGAACTTTCATGTGTTGGAATTTCACATTTTTGACATCAGATTCGGATTCAGCGCACTTTAAAACCCTGTAGCTCGAATTTTCAGAACAAAAGACCGTTTAGTTTGGCTAATAAACGGGAAGGAAGATCACGCATGATGTACTAGAGCAAGGGAGCTGAGGGTTCCCCCAGGCGGGTGGGGGAAGTGACGTCATCGTGGAAATGAATTTCAAGAGCCGTATTAATGGTCAGATACCCTTCACATAGCACCTTTTTGGAAAGGTCTCAACAAGATATTTCTATTGAGCAAATAATAAAATAACCATGCGAATTCCCGATCACATTTTTCAATTGAGTCCTATCGAATATTGGCTCATTTCTATTCAAGCAATTCAAAAGTACTCGAGTTAGCTTTCACATAGATTAACTATTAGAAAATATGTATTGTTGTTCACCATTAGATGTTTTGTTTTTATACATACACATTTTTCATTTATTGTTGATTGATTTTATGAATGATACAACAGTAGATTTCTGTGACGTCCTATGGAAGACGGTAGGATAGTGAAGAAAAAAGGATTCGATTTTCTATTCATTTGTATTGAGATTCTCTTTCAACTCTGTTCGTATTATTAAGGGATAGACGCCTGTAAGATCGTCTTCCTGTACGTACCTATCTGTGAAATTATTTTAATAGCATAACATTTTCATTTTTTCGTCAAATATTTCTATATGTCGATGTCGGAATAGGAGAGGAAACCCGGCCAACTTTTCTTTTTTTTTTTTTCAACTCGGTTCACTGATATTCTGATATTCTCCACAGATACAGTATATATCTCAGGGGAAAGATTGACGGTAATATTTTTTTCCTTTTCATCAGCTTTTCCTTCGAAAAGAACGACATAATTCTTGCAACTGAGCTACCTACCTACCGTGAGCAACGGGGAGAAGAAAAGATTTTTTTTTTTTTTTGGTTTTATTTGTGCGACATTCTCTTCCTACTCCGTTCATATTACTGTTGCGAACACAAGAATTGACGCCTGTCGGACCTTTTCCCTCTGAAAGCGCATTCGCGACAGGAACCCTGGAATTGACGGGAGGAACTCGGCAAACGATGTGACGCGAGGACTCGTCAAGGTGCCGAGTCGTGGGTTCTGCACTGTTTATTGGCCTTGCAAACTGGTTGGAAGGTAAACTCGTGTTGTGAAGTGTGATGATAATGTTGGGAACACGTGGATGTGACTAGAGAGATTTTCTTAGACGAACCTTTAATTGTGATTAGTTGATTGATCCTGTAGATTTATAAAGAAACTAGTTTTTATGGGTAATATGATCACCATACTACTCAACATAAGAATGGCACACATGATTATTGATATTGTGTTATAAATGTTGAATAAATGTTATAGCTCTGCCCTATAGACAAATACATTTATATACATGAATGTAGACGGATTAAATAGTTATGGTAACAAAACTCCTCGGATTTCATTTATTTCATTAGTAAAACAGGAAAAACAAAGAAATACAAACTTCTGTTCATCCACTTTATTAGACTATTGCAGCAACTTTATCGATCCAAGTTAAAATTTGGAAGTGTTTTTGGTCCACATCTGTTGACTCAATAACTCAGTAAAATAATTTATATGCTCAATATTATTTACAACATGAGCTATTCAAACAAGAAGCTTCAAAACCAACTATCAGATAAATGTAAGTGTACCTGGCACATTATACATTCAAACGTATCTCCGGGTCTTCTAGCCCTAATATAATAATTTATTCAGTACTAGCGGATTATCCGGCACGTTGCAGCCGGAAAAAAATCAAATTGCCGACTAAAATATTCAACAATGCTCTAAAATATTCAACTCTCTAGAATCTACTATAACTCGCCCTCCCTTGGTTGAGATTTTTGCAGGTTCACTTCATATCAAGGTAGTTGACATACATTGTTGCTCCAAGTAGTTGCCATGTTAACGCTTACCATTTTCACCACCGTTTATATTAATGGTAATTAACCGGTGCGAAGGGCGGCCAGTTCGAAGACAGAGAGTAGGTTGGGGAAGATTCCGATTCTCTATGACCTTCCCGAGAGAGCAAAGAATGAGTTTCAATTTTTATTGAAATTGGTTTCCACAACTTCGTCGCGGGTGATTTAGTTTGTATCCCGCTCCAAAGTTCAGCATCTTAATCAGAATAGTAACGAAATGAGCTACAGAGCTTACTATGCTGATTAGAGGCTCCTCAAGCTGCAATTATACTCTACTACACCCAACGGAGTTCGTTCTAAAGTTCAGCAACTCAAGTTGAGTAAGGACAAAGTTAGTTGTATAAGTATTAAACATTTAATAAAAAAGTTTTCTCGTGGTTGCGCGTATTTTACTGAATTGAGTTTACATCGGTGATCAGGAGGGAATCTGTCATTTCATTTACTCTTTTGTCCCAGAGAAGTTCCCTGACATAACTGAATGTCCTAGGGTGAACAGCTGAGCATTTAGTTCACTCAGCTGAATAAGAAAGAGCCATCATTTTATTCGTCTCTCAATGTCCCAGAGAGGATCCCTATCAAATTTCATATTCCTAGGGAAAATAGTACAGAATTTTGCTAAGTCAGCTGATCTGGTTGGCACCCGTCATCGCATTCGTATTTTAATGTCTTAGAGAGGCTTTCTGTCAAATTTCACATTCCTAGTGTGAAAAGGGGAGAATTTAGCTCACTTAGATGATCGGGAATGAGCCCATCATATTATTCGTTTCTCGATGTCCCAGAGAGGCTCCTTTCATTGCATTCGTATCCTAATGTCCTAGAAAAGCTCTGTTAAATTTCATATTTCTAGTGTGAAAAGGAAAGAATTAAGCTCACTCAGCTGATTAGGAAAGAGCCCATCTTTTTATTAGTCTCTTCATGTTTCAGAGGGTCACCATATCAAATTTCAACTGCCTTGGGTGAACTGGAGAGAACAATTTTTTTCCCCGAAAAGAAAATGGCCTCTTTTTCTCGCGATAGGTAAAAGCGTCCTACTGGTAAAAGCGTCCACGTTTCTTCAACCTCTATACAACTTAGCTATGTTAAAACTCTTCCCGACCAACATGGCTGCAGTTAATAAGATGTATTTTAATATAAATTTTTGATATCTATCTTTACGAATAGAGACTGTTCGGCTCTACTCACCAAAATTGTTTTGGTATCGTTAAATTAGTTATCGAAAGTTCATTACGCCCTAACCCACCCCATCAACATTATACTGGGAAAATTTCGACGCATATCAAGTTTTTCTTCAATTAGGTACAAAGTTGTTTACCCGGAAGAAAAATTTAGTATAAAAGGGTGAACCTTTTCTTGATGGGAAGTAAGTACTCGCCAAGTCGTTTCAATTTCAAGAAAGCAATAAAAGAATGGATGGTTAGTTATTATACAAGAGAAAAAATAAAAATAATGGAAAGATAGAAACGAAAAGGAAAAACAAATTAAAAATCATTCACATCCATTAGTCAACAAACTGTAAAGTAACCATAGCTACCATCAACAAAAAACTAAAATTATTCGTAACGATTAATGACCTATGAGTGCAACTAAACCGCGGTGTTCTACACTTGAGGCTTGCTATCTTTGCGATAAATCCATGCCCTGTTTACGAATTGACTACTAAAAATTTTTAGAACTAGCAGTGATCACAGAATCAACCTAATTTTCAGATCAAAGTATCGGAAATCAGAAACTCGTAAACGAGTTCCACTATCTGCTTTACAAGCAGATACCATGTTACATGGATATCTCTATTATTTATAAGAATGAAACTCCGTTTGTCTGTTTGTCTGTTTGTCTGTTTGTTTGTTTGTCGTGTCTATGCACGGCCAAACGGCTGAGTGGGGGGAGTCTACGAGTGGGGGGATCTTCTTGGGATTTTCCGAAAGGGGGAGCGAGCGAATTTAAAATTTTCTAATCCCACCCGAACCATGGGCCGTAGGGCGGGAGGGGGGTCGAAGTAAGAATTAATGTGCGCTTTTTCCACTTCCCCGCTTCCCCTACCCCTCTAAACGGCCGTTGACAATTCCGGAAAAATACGGGTTTCGTAGGTTTTCCTACGAGGAAGACGACGGCGCGATCGGATCGCGAAAAAAGTATCGGGAAATGCGTCAAAAAAATGCGAGAGTACGGACCCGTTTTCTCGAAAAGTCCGCCGAAAAACTTGGTTTTTTCCCATTAAAATATACCCCATAAAGGTACGTTTTTCGGAACGGTTTTCGCGGGCGAAATACAGCTTTGGGTCCGCCGAATCTGAATCCGAAATCGGATATCGAAAAAAGTGAGGGGCAGTCGGTCAAATCACGAGCGGAAGCGAGGCGAATCGTTAAAATTACATTTTTAATCGACCCCGCCGCCCATTTCACAACGGAAGGGACTCGACTTCTACGCAATACCTTGCGAGCAGGCCAACGCACGCGCGCGTATAAGGATGGAACTTTCCCTTTCGAGCGCCATTTCAACAGAATAAATACGGGTTCGTCCTACACATATACAGCAATGCCTTGCGAGCGAAGCGAGCAACATCCCCAAATAAACTTTTTTGTGGTTCCACGTAGTTTTATAAGATTTAATTTGTTTGTAAGAATTTCCAACAGAAAAAAACGTCTGCCAAGTTGGGTGGGCAGTATAACTTCCTCCAATATAACTTCCTCCTACAAATCGAGACCGCCGCCGTTTCACAATGTTGCTTACCAGAAGGGACTCGATGACTCATTTCAACAGAATAAATACGGGTTTTTCCTACACATATACAGCAATACCTTGCGAGCGAAGCGAGCAACAACCCCTAATAAACTTTTCGTGGTTCCATGTAGTTTTATAAGATTTAATTTGTTTGTAAGAATTTCCAACAGAAAAAAACGTTTGCCAAGTTGGGTGGGCAGTATAACTTCCTCAAGCGAGTGAAGCGAGCAGCATACCCTACAGAAGTTAAACCTACCCTTAGAGATCTACCGTTTGCGAGCGAAGCGAGCAACATCCCCTACATGCCATACTTTGCGAGCGAAGCGAGCAACATTTTCTACATGCCAGACTTTGTGAGCGAAGCGAGCAACATTCCCTACATGCCAGACTTTGCGAGCGAAGCGAGCAATATTCCCTACATGCCACACTTTGCGAGCGAAGCGAGCAACTTAATGGGGGGTCCGGGGGGCTTGCCCCCCGGCTGGACGTGGAGGCGAGCGTAGCGAGCCGGAGCGGCTAGTGTCTTATATGGCAGATACCATGTTACAAGAAGATTGGGGATCTCATAACGATTGTCCTCGAGAGTTGTTAACAAACCCTTCAACTTGCCACACTTTATTGCCACCGGTTATCTTTATATATAATTCCGAACGGTCTTTGAAACTGTGAAGAACTTCGATGTCCGATTTTAGTGTTAGACTGCCCATTCAAATCAGCACGGCCCCAAGTTGGTTGCAAAAGTGTCGCCGTTCGTCTTTAAACTCGCCTTGATCGTGTTCTAGGCGGTCCTTATCAACGAGAGTTGTTTATTAGGCTGTGGCTGTAACAACTGTTGCCATCCATTCATGGTAAGTAAGAAACGTAGTGTACCTAATTACTAACATCTAGGAGAGTTATTTCTGAACGAAGAAATTGAAACTGAAGAACTTGGCGGACTTCCGTCCGGTCCGAGTTCCGAACGGTCCGAATTCCGATCTGTCAACTTTTTGTTTAGTCTCATGGTGGCGAGTACCACCTCAAGTGGTGATATTTATTTTATTACATTACTTACATTTTGATCGGTATTTTCTCTTTAACATCGCCTTAGCTTTGCACCAGGTCACATAACTCCGCACATAGGTAGGACTTATATCGTTACTATAATGTGCTGAGTTCCTGTTAGGTACTAACATCTAGGAGAGTTATTTCTGACACTTTATAAATATATCATTCCGAACGGTCTTTATATATAATTCCGAATCAGCACGGCCCCAAGTTTGTTGCAAAAGTGTCGGTAAGTAAGAAACGTAGTGATGGGGTCTTTTCTGATCAGCTGAGTGGCGAGGACCACCTCAACTAGTGGTATTTATTTTATTATATTACTTACATTTTGATCGTTATTTCCTCTTTTTTAATCATTTATTAACATCGCCTTAGCTTTTCACCAGGTCACATAACGCCGTAAATAGGTAGGACTTATATCGTTACTATAATGTGCTGGGTACCTGTTATGTACTACTGTTATACGGACTAGATTAGGGCTTTCCAAGCTTTAGGAAGGTAGCCAGGTACGTAAGGAGGGGAAATATATAGCTTGAGATGTGAACATTTATCATATAAATCAAGCGCTTTCCAACGCGTGGTGAACGATTTCTGTGCGATGAAAACTGCGGAAGTTCCATTCCCCTAGCAACGGCTGGGTTGTACGTGAACATCATTAGAAATTGTGACATCAAATTTTGCGTGACGAAAATTTTTGGTTGATAAGACATATCCATGTCAACAATTCCTGAAACATCACTGTTAAACAATTTTCCTCACAAGAAAAAATACAACAATCAAGTAAGTAACTCCAAAAATAATAAAAGTTGACTGCGGTAGAGAGAAATAATAACCTGATGGCGTATACCATTTGAAAATAGAAAATACCATTTGGGCAGATTTTTGTCATTTTTTCCCCGTTTAATATTCATGTTTATTTTTCCGGAATGTTAGCTCTTTGTGCGGCCAGAAACTGTTAAAAATATTGAATCAAAGATTTGTTGTTCAAATGAATCCGTCTAAAGATAATGATAATTTTAAAAAATCCTTAAGGTTAAACTGTTTAAATCCTGAAACCGGCGTTTTATACATTAATATGGTTAAAAAAACATGATTGCGGGATTTAAACAATTTAACCTTAAGGATTGTAATGGAGCTCCCAATTGTTACAATGTTTGAGGAAGTTATACTGCCCACTCGACTTGGCAGACGTTTTTTCTCTGTTGGAAATTACTTGCAAACGAATTAAATCTTATAAAATTATGTGGAACCACGAAAAGTATAGTTTTAAGAACATTTCAGTACTAACAGAACAGTCAGATGTTGAATGTTCGTACGTATTTGTTTCAACTCTATTTTTCTAAAGGCAGGCCATTATTTTATCCGCTTAGAAGGGCTAATGGAATCTTCCCCCCCCCCCCCCCCCCCCCGGAGTACAGCAACGTGAGGACGAATCTTCATCGGAACCCCTTTAGGTAAAAAGGCCTGCGTCGCACATTCCTTTCCAGAAACGGAGGGCACATTCAACTTTTCATTTTAATCGCTTCGCCTCCCTTCTCACATTTCGTCCAACTTCCCGTAACTTTTTTCGATATCCGATTTCGGATTCAGATTCGGCGGAATTGAAACTCTTTTTTGCCACCCGCAAACACCGTCCCGAAAAATGTCTCTTTATAGGGTCAATTTTAATGAGAAAAAAAAACGAAGTTTTTCATCGGAATTTTCGAGAAAACGGGTCCGTCATCTTTAATTTTTTGACGCATTTTCCTTTACTTTTTTCCCAATCCAATCGCGTCGTCTTCTTCCTCGTACAAACACCTAAGAAACCGGTATTTTTCCGGAATTTTCGACGGCCGTTTACATTGGTAGGGGAAGCGGGGAATTCGAAAAGAACGGCATTAAAAAGGCCTCCCATCCCCCTCCCACCATACAGCCCATGGTTCGGGCGGTATTAGAAAATTTTAAAATCGCTTATGCTCCCTTACGGAAAAATCTCCCACCACTCGTAGACTCCCGCCACTCAGCCGTTTGGCTGTGCATAGCATGGACAGACAAACAAACAAACAGACGGAGTTTCATTCTTAAAAATAACTAGCCGCTACGGCTCACTTCGCTCACCACCACGTAAAGCCGGGGGAGCAAGCCCACATGTGTGTAATAATTTGGTGCGTTTTCCATGTGGGACCATGAAAAGTTTATTAGGTTCAATAAAGATGTTCCCTCTCGAGCAGTTTACATTAGTAGTTCCAGTTTATTAAGGATTCGTACATTTACAGTTCCTTTTTTCACATGAAATCATGGAAAATAATATTCATAGGTATTTATTTCTATTTAGATAGGCCATTTATCTGCGTAGAAGGGCAATCCAATGAAGATCAAATGGAACCACGAAAAGTTTAGTTTTAAGAACATTACAGTACTGCTGGATGTTACATTTGTGTACGTGAGGAAGAGCTATACTGTTCAAACAACCTGGCAGACGGTTTTTTCTGTTTGAAAATTACTTTCAAACAAATTAAATCTTATAAAACTATGAGAAACCACAAAAAGTTTATTTAGTCTAATGAAAAATATATTTAATACTATTTTATCTGCGTAGAAGGGCTGACCTTTTCCCTGTCTATTATTCGGTTGAACTGTCTTTCAACGGAAAGGGGGGGGGGGGGAGTTCCTTACTTCAAGAGGTTCGAAGGCAAAGATCAGATAACTACCTATACTTGGACGGAATAAAGAAGCGCGGTAGGTAGCTCAAAAACCAACGTTTTCGTCTACATTTTCTTTCACTACAATCGGAAAGAAGAATTTCATGACTAAAATCGCGTGAGATCAAATTGAAATTTCAACGAACTTTTTAATACAAATCCAAACAAAAGCCGTCGAAATTTACGCCGAACAAATATTTTTCGTCATTTTCCGCATTCTTTGGCTGATTACTCCGGGAAGACAGCATCTTTAAGCGATTTTGACGGCACCATTGTGTGCTACGGGTCCTAATACGGGTCCTCGTACGGACCACTGTCGCTGACATTCGGAGTGTTGTCGATCAAATTTTAATGCGGCAGTGGATAGAAGATCGAGCTTTCGGGCAAAAAACGAGCATTAAAAAGAGCTCCCACTCCCCTCCCGCAGTCCAGCCCATGGTTCGGGTGGGATTAGCAAATTTTAAAATCGCTTATACTCGTACAATATTCCGGAAAAATCCAAGAAGGTCCTCCCACTCGTAGACTCCCGCCACTCAGCCGTAGACACGACCGACAAACAGACGAAATTTCGTTTTTATAATATTAGCCTCTTCGAATTAGTCTTCGCTCACAAACGGTATATCACAAAGGGTAGGTAGGTATAACTTGTGTAGGGGATGTTGCTTGCTTTGCTCGCTCAGTATGGATGCATATGTGTGGGAAAAACCTCGTTGTAATCCGACGTGTGTAGGGAATGTTGTTCGCTTCGCTCGCTCGATATGAGATGTATAGATGCAATGGGATATAGTGGGATATCATCGAGACCTACAGTTCATGTTACAATATGTCAGGAAGTTATTCTGCCTACCCAACTTTTCCAGTTCTATTTTTCTAAAGGTTGGCATTTATTTTATGAGCGTAGAGCCCCCCCCCCCCCCCCCCCCCCTCGGAGTCATCGGAACCCCTTCAGGTAAAAAGGGCCTGCGTCGCACGTTCTTGGACGGCACAATTAACTTCTCGTCTTAATCGCTTCGCCCCCCTTCCCCTCACATTTTGTCCAACTTCCCGTCACTCTTTTTGATATCCAATTTCGAATTCAGATTTGGCGGAATCAAAACTGTATTTTGCCTGCAAACACCGTCTCGAAAAACGTCTCTTCATGGGGTCATTTTTAATGAGAAAAAAAACGAAGTTTTTCGTCGGAATCATCGAGAAAACGAGTTCGTACTATTTCATTTTCTTAATGCATTTCCCGATACTTTTTTCGTAATCCATCTTTGACCGTTTAGAGGGATAGAGGAGCGGGGAAGTTGAAAAGAACGGCATTAAAAAGCGCTCCCACTCCCATCCCGCCGCCCAGCCCATGGTTCGGGTGGGATTAGAAAATTTTAAAATCGCTTATACACTATTCCGGAGAAATCCAAGAAGATACCCCTACTCGTAGACTCCCCTCACTCAACCGTTTGCCCGTGCATAGAGACGGCAAACAGAAGGAGTTTCATTCTTATAAAATACTATTGATAATAGAGAAAGAGATATTAGACGTCGTACGTAAATAAAATGACTCCTGATAGAATTTGAACCATCCTGTCGCTTTCTGGCATACTAGAAAAACAACTGTTTTCATCTTGAAAATTCACACTTAGTATTGCTCATTAAAATATTTGGTGTGGGCCTGGAGATATATTATGTGCCTACTAACTAAATCAAAGTCATTCGAGGTTTCCCCATATACTCGTACGTAGGTACATAATGACTAAAAAATACCAAAATATTGCATGTTGAATGTAAAAACATGTTGGAAGGCAACGCATGGTCTGCAAATGATAACGATTGGTAAGACGCTTATCAAATGGTCTGTTTTGAAATGGTATGCAGCTTCATTCTCTGAGAAAATTTGCAATATTTCGCTTGATTCGAAAGAATACACGTACAAGGAGGTACTTAGATTATTTTTACAGCAGGGAATCCAACCCCAAGGCAAAGCTGCATTTTGATAATTATATAAGGTGCCAGAGTGGACCAAGCAACATGATTCGATCCTGCTTTCGAAATTGACAGCTAATCTAGAGATGGACGATGTGAAAAGTGACGCTCTCTTTCAGTACTTTAGAAACTACTAAAATTCCAATAATAATTTGAAAGATAGAGTGACCACCGACCCATTGCGTCGGAGAAATCATTTTCGGAAAATTTGTGTAAAGGTCCTCACTGGCTATCTAAGCTTGATTTGACCCCTGTTAATAGCGACCAGATTAGTATGAGTACCTACCAAGGCACTCCATAGCAGTGAATAAATTTAAAAATCAAACTACAGAACCCCCTAAAGTAACCTAAATTAACATTAGAACAGTCCTTCAGAACAGTCCTTCGGAGCTGTTCACTTTGTCCTAAACCAGCCTCGTACTATGGTTTAACATGTCTTTATAATTTAACGTGTAGCCTTGTAGGTTCTCCAAATAATGAATTCTTCTGTACATTCAGTTTGTCCACTACAAGCTGGCATAAATCAAAATTTATTTTCGAGGGATCCACATAGTTTACAATAGCTTGATATTCACGGGTGGTCCATAGCTAGGGGCTCTGTGTTTCGTTATTAATATTTCCTCATTTCTTTGGGAGCGTTGTTTTGTCATCACTTGAAAGCCGCTTATTATGTTTGCTTAAATCACTGTATTAAGAACAGCATAATAGGTGAGTACTCGTAGTATCATTGTTCGTCGTCAAAAATCGATGTGCTAAGTGATATGTGAGCTAATTTTTAGCTCTTATAGGCCTCTAAGATAGAATAAAACGTTAGCAAAGAGTGGATTTACGATTTGAGGTAGATGTACACCACGGATATAGGTGATAACAAGTACCGAAAACTGAATGAATGAAATCTATGAGCCAGATACGTCGACCCTGCCCCTTTTCAAACTACGCCACTGTATATTTCGGTACGATTTTATGAAATGAAATTTTTCAGTTGATGGAGTGCAATGTTCATTGCTAGTTAATCATAGCCTATCCCTCTCCATCGATATATATATATATATATATATATATATATATATATATATATATATATATATATATTCGGGCCTCGCAAGGGGCTCCGCCCCTTGACCCGGCCATTGGGGCTTCGCCCCCCTGGACCCCCCTAATCTATACTCGGCGCTTCGCGCCTCGCCGGATCTTTTCTCTTTTCTACTGTGTAGAAAACGAGGATAATTTGCTATGCAATTCCTCTCACGAGAAGAAAAAAAAAAATTTCAGGCCTGGCCGGGATTCGAACCCACAACCTTCATCTCACGAGAAAAAAAAAAAAAAATTTTCAGGCCTGGCCGGGATTCGAACCCACGACCTCTCGCTTCCCATCTCGGGACAAAAAACGTTACACAAAAAAAGTGGACATTTAAAAAAAATTATTGGGGGTCGGCCTAAGAATTGCATAGCAATTAATATATATACTTTGACACAGATGTGCGGACGAGAATAGAACATATATAAAGATAAATAAAAAGGAAAAACTCACGTTATAATATTTCGGCTTTTGCCTTTATCAAATAGTAGAGTAGAAGTGTATATATATATATATATATATATATATATATATATATATATATATATATATACATATTTTTGTTGAATAAATCAATATTTCTAAGCATGAACCGTGAACTTTAGAGATTAGTACTTCCTCTGAGATGGTATCTTAGTGATTTGATCTGTTGAGCCCTCCAATATCCGTAAGTTTGTACTTATCTGCGGTTAATCTAGAGACGGTAGACTAATGAGACTACGTGAACGACCTACCTGGAAAATCAAAGCGAGTTTCACGTTCTTGAAACGGTTAACACCCAGAGGACGAATGAATGGTATCTAATCTGCAACACAACGAGGGAAGTAACTGCGAGAATTCCTCGACGGAATTTGTGAGGGGATTCCCAACGTAAGCGCCCAGCGACCTCCCGTGTTCTTGTCTCAGGGAATTACCATCGTCGGCTGTTAACCCTAAATTAGAGATCTATGTTTCATTTCAAATGGTCGAAAGGAGCACATTACCCCAGCACTTGGATGCGGAGTAGGCTCGAACGCATGGAGGATGCGGAAGGGTTAAACGTTTGCAACATACCAAGGCTTGATTCCGTTCAAAGGATAAATTGGAGGGTACCTAACAAAAGCCTTCTCATTACTTATGAAGACAATAATGCTATGATTTTGAACGGCAATATACACCGCAGAGGCTGAATATACTATGGTAACCATTATGTTTAAGATGTAATTATACCATGTAAGAATGTCATTGCGTGAAAGGGTTTTAAAAAAGTTCCAGTCATGCAGCATGATCGTATGAGCGAATTTTCATAAATGGTCGTATTACATTTATGTTAAATTCTGTTGAAATTTGAGCACTTTGGGGACAAATAAAAATTTTATTATACATTTTATAGCAAACTAACTTTTTGTCAGTAATATTCCAATGAACAAACGATTTTGTGGATTTTTACAATTTTTTCAAGTGTTCCTATCGATTTTTAGCTTATTTTAATGAAATTCAAGAACATTTTTCAGTACAATTTAGTGCTTAAATTTTTAAATGTCCTAGTTCATGTTCGATTAATATTTTTCGAGTAGCATTCTGCTAAAAAATAGAAATTTGTTAATTTTTATATACATATATATATATATATATGTGTATATGTGTGTGTATAAGTATATATATATATATATATATATATATATATATGTATATACATACATATAAAAAAGCGTTAAAATCCAGGAATCGTTTCAGAATGCCTCAAAACAGATTTCGATGAAGAAAATTTTTGAACATTTTATTTTAAAATTTTTGGAGCCATTGCAATAGCTTTATTTTCTAAGAAAATTCGCTAAAAGCCAACATCTGTCTGAAAACTAAGGTCCTTACATCACTAAAATATTTATACCTGTGGAAATGTACGTAGAGTGTTTACTCCCAGGAGGAAGCTAGGTAACGTTAATATTAGCAGCAGTTGTCATTCACAAAACGCTGAAAATTACACCACAAAGATTTATCATTTCTGTGTTAGATAGCCCTTCTACGCAGATCATTGGTATGTAAATATTAAACCCTGCATGTAATAAACGATCCGAGCATGGTGCAGCATGCCTCTCAAAAGGGTTCACACCTTTACAGTTCCAATACCCCGAAATTTTACTCTTCACTATAAATTTGAAAAAAAAGGTCGACAGATAAGGAATGAATATAGGTTCAGAGGCCCCTCAGCTGATCAGTGCACCTCCGTACCTCGTAACAGTTTCCAAGGAGTTCCAATGGAACTCCATCGAATTAACAGCACCGTGAGTCAATTAGGAAAGAAATCAGCCGCTGAAGTTCCGAAGCTCATGAGCATGTGAATCATGTTGCAATAAATAGGGAATTTATTAAACCATCGTCCCCTCACTATGCAGCCCTCGTGCGTCCCCTCAAAATTTCCTTGAAGTAATATACGTTTGCGCATGCGCAGAATGAAGTAATAATTTGAGAAGAATGAAATTAATAGGGGATCATTTACAGCCTAACCCACAAATTTCTAGAAACATTATACGGAAATTTGATGAAAACTGTTGAAATTAGCCTCGTTGAAATGAATACGCACTCGCTCATACACAGTAGCTACTGATGAAATGATTATGTTGAAATTGTTCGGAAATGCTCAAATTAATCTCTCCTACCTACGCTCTATATTTGAGTGATATCGGATGGTGGAGGCTTGAGAATATTATGCTTCTATTCTTGATGGAATTTACGTTTGCACTTGCGTTAACCTTCAAGCACTCCTGCTAGTTAGTGTTCAAGTTTTTGGAATTTTTAGACTTTTCAAGTCATTTTTGGAATTTCGAGAGTCATTCCTATTAGGAACCTTGTGACGACGGATAGCAGGCTGCGCCATCTATTGGTCAACTGCATCCCTAACACACTCCTCCCCCCAGCCATACAGTCTCCAGAATCCTCAAACAGCAATTAGGATAGGAGGGATGCTGGAGACTGATTGCTAGAGGGGAGGGGAATGTGACGACGAATAGCAGGCTAGCGCCATCTATCGGCCGTTACTCACTGATATCAAATCCAGAGTCGGACGGGACGGTGCAGAAGGGGTATAGCGGCAGCAGTCAGGGAAAGGGGAACCTCTTCGACAGATTCCGCTCTCCCACTTACTTTACTTTTTAAACCAGCGTACTCACTTTGTCACCTTATTCCGGTATATCACCTATCATAGAAAATACAGAGCATAAATTCAGTACAACTGGCCTTCAGCTGTTGTCAAAACCTTTGTGAGGGATGAAAGGAACATGTTGAAATCCCTATTTACAATTCCAACATCAAGTGTCAGTAGTTTGGACCTAATAGGTAATTTATAAGTAAGAACTTTAAGTAAGTACTTCTAAGTAGGTAAGGACTTTTTTGAATCAGATCCACAGGAGTGTCTCAAAATGTGATGGGTGAACCAGCACGGGTGAACTAGCTAGTATTTAATAAATTTTATTTAAGCAATATTTTGTTAAGAAATATGAATTTAATTGTTCGCATTTATCTAGCCAATTTTACTTATTTTTGTAGCACAATTATATAAATGTGATCAATTTATCGTGCTCAAAAAGTGCTACTCAACAAATAAATCCTTTCATTCGGAAATCTTGATTTCTTGGTGCAAGAAATGAATTTGTATCTCAATCCCAAGGAGAAAACAGGCGGACGACAAATATTTTTCAAGACAATTTTTTAATTTTTTAAAATTTTGTTAAAATAATTTGATATGTATTACTGGTTACAATTCATTCTCGTGTTGATGTCTCTTTTTCTTGTCTATGTTTTAGCCTTTAGGGAAAGGAAACTGTAATGTTAATACGTATAGTTCATTGGTACAGAAATAAGTAACTGAGGTCTAGTGAATAATCACGACAAGATGCGTAACGAGAATGGATGTATTTATACAGAAATGTGATAGATTAGATAACATATGATAGATATGAACACGTGATAGATATGAACATATGTTAGATAAGCTTATTATGTTATTACAACTCTTTTTTTTTTTTTTTTTTTTTTTTTTTTTTTTTTTTTAATAACAAAATTTATGTTGCTAATTCAATGAGCGTCGAAGATGTTTCGTATTCCGTCGGAGTTCTCCTGCAGAGTCATCTGGTGCTATAAAGTATGAACGAGGCTGCGCAGCAGCTCGAATGATGGTGGCTGGTTTCCAAGATCGTGGGGAGTCCCAATAGCGAACTCTTTCTCCAGGTGCAAATGACATCGAGTTGGATCTGGCAGTGCGATCGGCATAAGCTGCTTGATTCATCCGTTTTTGGGCGAGGCTGGATGTCACGGACGACTTAAAGTTGGGGTTGAGTGATTCTCGAATGGTTGGAAGAGGTGTTTTCTGAGATCGATTATACAAACGTTGAGCAGGGCTGCCAAGATCATCTCTGGGAGTATTTCTGTCAAGAAGCAACGCACGATAAATGTCTGAATTGTCGGCTTCACATTTTTTGATCAAGGTTTTGGCGGTCGAAACATACTTTTCTGCAAGTCCGTTGCTTTTTGGATAATGAGGTGACGATATTTGATGGATGAAATTCCACTCATTTGCGAAATTGGTAAATTCATAGGATGTATAATAAGTTCCACCGTCGGTTTCTAGCGTTTCGGGAATCCCGTGCACTGCAAACCATTTTTTAAATTGTTCTATTACATTCTTAGAACTGAGACTTGGCATTTTGGCAAAATCATAGTATCCTGAGTAGCTGTCACATATTAGTAGGTAATTCTTGTTTCCGATCGAGAAAGCGTCTGATGCCACTCGTTCCCAAGCACGTTGGGGAATTGGTTTGGACAATATTGGTTCATTCATGTTTTGCCGCTGGTGAGAACCGCATACGGAACATCTTGAGCAATATTCTGATATATCTGATGTATACTTTGGCCAGAAAACGAAACCGCGAGCTCTAGAGAGCATACGACTAATTCCAGGATGTCCTGAATGTAAAATATCTAAAACATTTTTGCGTTCACTAGTAGGAACTAAGATTTGATCTCCTTTCAAAATGTAGTGATCATGAATGGATAAATCCTGTCGAAACGTGAAGTATGGTTTGGCTAGATCTGGAACATCATCGATGCTGTTAGGCCAGCCGTTCTGGATAACAGTGGTTAGTGCTTGAAAAACGATGTCGTTCTGTATAGAGTCTTTGAAACGTTGTTGTGCGGAAATTGTAACTGGAGCAATATAGAAGACTTCCAGTTCATCTTCATTGTCGTCTACTGGTGTGTTGTTGCAGTCTCGGCTGAGAGTATCTGCAATGGGTAAATCTTGACCTTTCGTGTAAGTCAGTGAAACATCATAGGGAAGAATTTCATACAGAATACGTTGAAGTCTAGGAGGTGCTGAATGTATGGATCTCTTAAATATGATTTCTAGAGGCTTGTGGTCTGATTGTACGTGAACCGGACGACCGTACACGTATACGTGAAATTTCTTAAGACCGAAACGCACCGCCAACGCTTCTTTTTCGATTTGTGGGTATAATTGTTGTCCTTTTGAAAATGCTTTTGTAGCATATGCAATGGGTTGACCATCTTGCAAAAGAACTGCTCCCATAGCTGTACTGGAAGCATCGACTGAAAGTAAAATTTCTTTCTTTGGGTTGAAGTATGCCAAGACGGGAGTGCTCATTAGTGTTTCTTTTAATTTTTTTAAGCTGGCAGAGTGTTCTGGTCCCCAGAACCATTCGGTGTTCTTTTCAGTCAGCAGCCGCAATGGACTTGTTAATTCGGAAAGGTTATTGATGAACTTTCCGAGATAGGCTGCGACTCCCAAGATGTGTTGTACTTATTTCACGTTTGTTGGTGTTTTTATTGATTGTATAGCAGAAATTTTATCTGGATCGGCGTGAATACCTTCTTCGGATAAAACATGACCCAGAAATTTGACTTGTTGAACGTTGAAAACGCATTTGGATTTATTTAGGCGAATTCCTTTCTGTTGAAGTTTGGCAAGTACCTTTTCTGTGGTGTGCTTAAGCTCTGGTTCAGATTTTGCATGTATTAAGATGTCATCCATTGCTACTTCAACATTGTCAAATTCACTGAGTAATGATGACATGATTTGTTGAAATACTTCCGGGGCGGATGTAATACCAAATGGAAGACGGAGGAAACAATACCTACCCCAAGGAGTTGAAACCGTGAGGTATTTTTGAGTTCTTTCGGAAACTTTAACCTGCCAGAAACCTTTTTCACAATCAAGTTTCGTGAAATATTTTGATCCCGACAATTTAGTAGCGATTTCCTCAATTGTTTTGAGAGGATATGGCCGACGAACTATGTTTCTATTCAAATCGGATGGGTCCATGCATATCCGTAATTTATCACCTTGTTTCACTATTAGTAAAGGTGATGCGGCAGGTGTGGGTTCCGTAATTGGGCGTAATATTTTAATTTTAACGAGATTGTCAATTTCAGACTTGATTTGATCGCGGATCGAGTACGGGATGCGTCTTGGAGGCAGTATTTTGAATTGGGGATTAGGAACTAAGTCAATATCATACTCAAAGTCAGAAATGCAGTTAAATTCCGTGGCTTCAATGTCATCGATGCGTTTGATTAAACCGGTCATCGTACATGCGTTTTGTCCAAATATTGGTTGGAAATTTTCTTTAATAACTCTGAAAATTACGTTGAATATCCTACCTCGAACCACTAGTGGGACTGTGCATTGAACTAGTACGTCGATTTTGCACTCACGCACTTTTTGCACTCACGTCGTCAAACGTTTGGTTCGTGAAGGTTCGAGAGGTGTTTGTAGATGTCTGTATATTTTGTAGGGCAATACGTTACATTGTGCACCCGTGTCAAGTTTGACAGAGAAACTGAATGAGGAATTTTTCAACTGGACTTTTTCTAGTCATTCGTCATCTGATGAATGAATGGCATTGACCGATAGTTCCTCGTCCTCATCAACAGTGTTTACCAATTTTGAAGGTGATGACTGTTGATAATGCTTTTTATTTTGATTCGATGAGCGGCAAAGTTGTTTATAGTGACCTTTACGGTTACAATTTTCGCAAATGGCCATGAATGCAGGGCATTTACGAACAGGATGGGATCCTCCGCAATAACCGCAATCTTTCACTATTTTAGATTGTTTTGAGGTTGATGGAACATGGACAGCATCGATATTTGTGGATGAACTGATTTTCATTTTCGAAAGCTGGATGTTTGCTTGAGCAGCTGTTCTACAAAGTTGGGTTGCTTCATCGAGTGTCAATTTTGTGACAATCAACAATTTCTTGCGGACCTCGTTGTCGTTGATTCCAACAACTATCCTATCTCTAATTAAGCTTTGCTCTAGGGTACCGAAATCACACTTTTTTGCTTGAGTTTTTATTCTGACAAGAAATTCGTCAAAACCTTCACCATCATGTTGATGTAACATATTGAAAACGAATCGCTCATAGGTGATATTACATTTAGGAAGAAAATAATTGGAAAATTCTTCCAAAACCTCGTCTAGTGTAGGTTCCTCGAAATTAATAGTAAAAGTATTATAAATATGTAGGGCATCTGGCCCGATTATTGACATTAAGGTTGCTACCTTTACTGATTCCGATTGAGCATCAAGACGACTTGCAGTGGCGTAGAATTCGAATTGTTGTTTCCACAGCGTCCATGCCCTTGGGTTATCGGAAGGGATTTCGAGCGGTTTCGGAGGACGCAGATTAGACGGGACGAAGCGACTGGTACTGGCGTCATTTTCTCCCAACTCGCGGAACTCCGGTTGTTTTTGTTTTTTCGGCGGCATTTTCGTGGATCGCGGGCACGACCTGACACCATGTAATGTTAATACGTATAGTTCATTGGTACAGAAATAAGTAACTGAGGTCTAGTGAATAATCACGACAAGATGCGTAACGAGAATGGATGTATTTATACAGAAATGTGATAGATTAGATAACATATGATAGATATGAACACGTGATAGATATGAACATATGTTAGATAAGCTTATTATGTTATTACAGAAACCAATAAATGCATTTCGACCTCGGTGGTTTCTTTCGATTCTTTGGGCGGATAAGTATCTATAAATGAAGCTAAAAAAATCATTAATGTTAAATGGAAAGATTTCAAGATCTGGTTTTTTGAATGTATCAGCCCTTAGGTTCTACCTTTTAGTTTTGATCGAACGCGATGCCGATAAATGATTTTTAAGCCAAATTTCTTAAAGTTTGGTCCAATACTTACTGTTTAAGAAAAGCTTCGGACGGTGGACGGCGTACAGTGAACGGACGGATTTTTTTCTTTCGATTTTTGGATTCTATGCATCACAAATTTCGAGGGGGAGTTAAAACATTTTTTTTCTTGGTCGATTACAAATGTTCATTATTGAAAATAATAAACCAATACAACACTCAACAGCCTTCTTAGTTTTGCTTGTCTCACAAGGTTTCAAGAATTGAAAGTTATAGAACCGTTCCATCAGCTGTCAGAGCGAACAGCTGAACGAATTGCAGGTCTGAGAAGCCAGACGCATCGATATATGCGTCGCAGAGTTACCTTGGTACGCAACGTTTCCGGCCAAGGAATACGGATACTTTTGCGGTTGCGTCGTCAGTTTTGTGCGACTAAAACTCTCGTTTGTAACTAATTTGGCGTTTTTAACTAACAGAAATGCGAGTGAAACTAAATGAAAACGCTGCAAATCATTAAGTACACAAAGGGTTATTATTTATGTATCGATAGCCCTTCTACGAAGATCACCGGTCCATAGAAAATCACCTATCTAACTGATTGTGAGTCTATTGTGCATTATCGAAATATAACTAGACGATGCCCCCTACCGGAAGAAAATGAATAAATAGCTAAAAATTTAAAAAATACAATATATATATCACTACTTCTGTCCTTTCCCTTGTTTCTATATATATTTATATATTAAAACCAAATGTACTGCTGAAGCAGTAACAAATTAGTTGACTCCACGGGGATTCGAGCCACAGCCGCCTGAGTGCCAGTTTGAAGCCTTACCAGTTCAAAAGGAATGTACGTTGAAGGATTAATTTCCCTCTCAGATGTATAGCCTGGACTCAATATATCCTCTTATGGGAAACGAACGGATGAACGTACCTCGAACGTATTGAACCTCCTAATCTTCGGCTTCGCTGGAGGAGATCTCCTACCTCTCAAGCCCATTGAATCACGGCCCCAGGAATTATCTCTTTTGTTAATGTAATAAAACAAACTATACAATTTTATTTCGAAAAATCTCTAGAGATCGAATTTTTAATATCTCAACTCATAAATACAACCCTTTAGGGTTGAGCAAAATTGATGCCCTTGTTACACTGGTAAATCATTGACCGATGTATGGTTTTTGAGCCAAATTTCATAAAGTTCGGTCCTGCAGTTAAGGAGAAAAGCTGTGGAGGGCGGATGGACGGATTTTTGGTTTATTATTTTCAATAATAAATATCGGCTGTAAGCTTCAACGAGCGATACTACATTATTTGAGACAACCAATCTACCTACTTGAGTGCAAACGAAAAATACCAAATATCATGCATTATGCATTATGAAACGAACTCACCGTTGAAACGAAGGTCTGGAGATGGGGGTCGAAAATATGTAGACGAAACACTGACTTTAAGATTAATACTAGTTTATTCAATTAACTATTGAATGACTCGAATTATGATTGATACTAGTTTATTCAATTAACTATTGAATGACTCGAATTATGATTGATACTAGTTTATTCAATTAACTATTGAATGACTCGAATTATGATTGGAAATGCAAAAGCAAGACAAGAGAGCAGTAAGTACGCTAACAAGCTAAGTCGTAAGACGGCTGGTGAACGAATGGGAAGAACAAAAGCTTACATACGCTGAAGGCATCTGAACGCGTACAATGTTACCAATTACATGGTTCGGCTTAAGCTAATCCTCATTGAATTTACACAATTTCAAAGCTTATGAGCAAGAACATGTAATGCGGATGAATACATTAAATTGTATAAATATTTTCATAATAGAAAATATTCAGAAACAAAATACAATACGCTTTTTGACAAATGCAATAATAGACCATGTATTGTGGATACTCGGTACATGACTACATGAACCGTATGACGTCACAGGGTAAGAGTCACTCATTGAAGACCTCTTATTTCTGGCACTCCCTCCTCTTCAATGGGTGAAGCCTCACTGAAGGGGAACCCTCAACCATTTCCGAATAGTATGCCCAATACGGGTCATGCTCGTTATTATTCAGAAATGCTCAAGAGTCAGTGACTCATGTAATACACACATTCCGTAAAAATTGTTTTTGCCTGAAATCATATTTCAGGCAATGATCACAACGGATATTATTGCATTTTCACAAACAAAAATCCAATCTATCAAAGTGAACACGTGAATCTAGTGAAGATTAATTCAACAAACTTTGTTAAGGATTCGCAAACAATAGTTAATCTTCATGACTTTGAATTTATGACAAATCAAAAATGTAAAATTGAGGCAAGTGAATTTACATTTATACAGCTGCAAATGCAAATGAGATGCGAGAGGAATTTACATTTGAAAAGCTACTGACATGTTAAGAAATGGAATTTATCTAATTGAATGATGCGCGAAATTCAACTGAGACTGAAGCGAGGATTCCATTCATGTCGTGGAGATGAGACGAGGAGAGTCGGGGGATCGACGTTCTCAGTTCCAGGGCTCGTCCTCACCTGCTTTGGGGAAGCAGAACACCAGATTAGAGACTTGTTAACAATGATTCTCTAAATTGCACAAATTTGTTATGTGGCAAAGCTTTAGTAAAACAATCTGCGAGTTGATTATTTGTAGAAACCCATTCTATGTTTACTCTTTTCTTCTTATATAATTCATGCACATAGTGCATACAAAGCTTTACTACATGTTTCAGTGTTCTGGAGTCGTTAGTCATTGCAACTGCTATAGCCGGAGAACAGTCACATTTTAAAGTAGGAGAAATGTCAAGACCAATCAAAAAGTTGCAAAGACTACGGACGTTAACTAGTTCCTTGCAGGCCTCTGACATAGCAATGTACTCGGCTTCACAAGTTGAAAGAGCGACGTGGCTTTGTTTCTTTGATTTCCACGATACTAAGTCCCCAAAAATTTTGACTGAAAATCCCGTAGTGGATTTCCCGTTTAGATCGTTTAGTCCCAATGATGAGTCAGAATATGCCACGAGATCATTGGTGTTACCAGTAAACAGAATTCCATAATTCATGGTTCCTTTAAGGTACCTTAGGATTTTTAGTACGCATTTCCAATCTGATAAAGTATATCCAACCTGTTTCCGACTCATGAAATTCACTGCAAAGGAAATATCAGGTCTAGTACAATTTTGGATATATAACAGAGAACCTATTACTTCCCTATAGGGGACAAAAGGTGATACCTCTGAGTTCTCTGTTGAACTAATTTGTCCAGAAAGAGTGCACGTAGTTGGACTCATAGGAATCTCACTAACAGCACTGTCTAGTGGGAGAAATTTGGAAATTAAACTCTCAATAGCAGTTTTTTTGGTGAATGAATAGCTCTCCTTTCGATTCATTCCTTATTATTTCGAACCCCAAGAACTTTTTAGGAATTCCCAAATTTTTGATTCGAATTTCTTTCTTAAGTTCCTTAATTACGTCGCATGCCTTGTTGTTGTCATTTGAAGCTAGAAGACAATCATCTACATAAATGATAAGCAACGCATACTTCGCTCCCTGCTGCCATTTAAAAATGCAGGTCTGAAAGGGGTAGGCCTCAAATCCTAGCTGCTGCAGGATACCACTGAATTTCTTGTACCAAAGGTTTGGAGACACCTTCAAACCATAAAGGGATCTTTTGAGAGCGCACACATGGGACACCCTTAGTTGCTGAGAGATATCAACACCTTCAGGGACACTCATGTATACCGGTTTCTCCAAAGATCCATGAAGAAAAGCGGTGGCAACGTCCAACTGATAGAGATGAAGACCTAGTCGATTTACAACTGACAGAAAAAGTCTGACATCTCCAAGGCGTGCGACAGGCGCAAATATTTCGGAAATTAAATATTCATTCGAATCTGCAAAACCTTTAATTACTAGACGACTCTTATATTTATAAGATCCATCAGGCTCAATTTTACGTTTATGAACCCAACGAGACTTAATGACTTTGGTACCTTGAGGTAGGCTCGACTTAGGAATTAAATCCCAGGTCTCCATTTCCTCAAGTGATTCTAATTCATTATGAATAGCTTCTTCCCAAAACATCCTGTCTGGGCTGTCCATAGCTTCTTGATATGAACCAGGTTCTCTATATTCATATTCTTTTTGTAAAGCTACTGTATCAATTTGATTTTCATTACTTATTTCACATTGATCTGTGTTGCCTTCCATATCTAAGATTTGTTCAAGCTGTTTTGGATAATCTTTAATCCTATCACCGTACACAATAGATTCAATAAACTTAACGTCACATGAATTTACTAGAGTTTTATGTTGCTCCGAAAATATAACATAACCTGTCTCGTTACACTCTAGCAAGAAACCTTTCTTCGCATTTGGGGCAAATTTAGATTTTTGACCCACGTCGACGTAGTGTACAAGGCATCCAAAACGTCTTAGAAATTTAATTTTAGGAGCATACCCTCTGGCCTTTTCAAAGGGACTCATAAAATTATTAGATGAATGAGGCATTCTATTATACACAAAAATCACATAATTTAAAGCATGGCCCCAGAATGACGAGGGCATTTTAGCAGAACTTAAATTTACTCTGACCTTATGCTTAATTTCCTGATTTACTCTTTCTGCACATCCATTCTGCTGTGGGACATGCGGTTGACTTGGATCCCAGACAATGTCCTTGTCCGCTAGTAATTTTTTCATTTCCTTAGTTTGAAATTCTAGACCTCGATCGGAACGCAATCTAAAGACATTCTTGTCTTGGGAGGTGAACGAACTAATTTCTTGTAAACATCGTTGGAATGCCAAGTGAACCTCTTTCTTATTTTTAAGAGTATAAGCAAAGGTATACCGTGAGAAGTCACACACAAAAATCACAATATAAGAGTCTCCTGTTCTGAAGTTCGACGGAGAAATGGGCCCCATTAGATCTGTATGTAGCATAGCAAAAACCTTTTCTGTTCGATGTCTACTTGCAGAATGTGATTTTCTGATCGTATTTGCGACATGACAATCCTCACAGTTTAAAATATCATTAGTAAATTTAACATATTTAAGTTCAGGCAAGAATCTTCTGGCCGCCTCCAAGTATGGTTTAGAAGCATGATTCAAACGCAAGTGCCAGAGGATTCCTGTCTCCTGCCATGGGCTAAGCTTATTATTTAAATTTTCATGATCGAATTTCGAAATCTCAAAATCAATATCATTAGGTTTAAGTTTCTTAGATTTAGATTCAATAGGATTCTCAGTTATGTTAGACTTTCCTTCGGACTTCTCTCCCTCTCTCCCTCCCAGCCTAGTAAGGTCCGCGTCTGGTTGACCACCTACAGTGGATGCAACGCTCCCTCCCATTTTCTCAAAAGTAGATTCTAAATTAGAAAAATCCGTGGAACTACAAGGCTGTCCATGAGAAGTCAGAACCGAATTGAACTTAAATTGTTTCGACTGACAGGGAAGCATAGGATTTTCTACACTCTTAGATGGGGGTGACACTAATGGAAGATCAATCCACCAAAGGTTATTATGGAAATAGCCTTCTTTAATGGTTTTACCAGTAGCGGCTTGAACGAATTGGACTCTATCTTTGGAAAATAGCACATTAATTCCGGTTTGGGTTATTTTTCGAACGGAGAAGAGGTTTGTGGAAAGTCCCGGTGTATAAAGTACATTTTGCAGTTTTGAGACACGATCATTATTGATAAAATGAATGTCTCCACTATGCAACACCGTGAGATCCGCTCTGTCATCATTATTAGCACATTTAAAAATTCTAGGATGTGACAATTGCTTTATATTAGCTAAATATTCTTTGGAGGTTGTCAAGTGTTCGGTACAACCTGTATCAACGATAGCAGTAAAACAATTTTTCTTACCTTCAGAAATGCGAAAGGCAGTGCCTTCACCCTGACGTTCACTCATCAGGTTCAGAGTCGCAATGCACTGCTCTTCCTCACTTCCCATGGTAACCCATACATCCTCAGTTTCTGGACCATCCAGCGGACCTATGACAGCAAACAGCGAGTCAGCATGTAATCGGAATTGCTCCCCTAAACGTTTAGCCTGACCCCGAGGCATCCTGAAAAGTTTAGGCTTTTCAATCTGCGCGGATGCCTTGTAACGAACAGGACCTGCATTCTTTGCAAAGGGAGCTTTGCTGTTAACGACAGACTTAAGTCGTTGAGGCTCCGAGGATTGGGGTGGAAGTGGACAATTAGCAGCGACATGAGAATCAGATTTGCCACAGTTGTAGCAAATTTTATTTGCTCTAAAGCACGATTCTCTAGAGTGCCCCCTCTTCTTACAATAAACACAGTAGGACTTTTTATGAACATTTTTGGACTTGGAAGTCACAGTTCTGATTTTGGAGGATGACTTAATTTGAGTTGCCGGAATGAATTTACCAGGAATATGACCACCTTTGTCACCTCTGCCTCCCTGATTCCTTCCACGACCCCTAGAAGAGGCAACCCTACTTCTAAAAGCGCTCATTGCAGCACCACCCGAAGACGAGGACTGCTCGCTACGGAGCTGCTCTTCAATGAGCATGTCTCTCAGCTCAGGTAGCGAAAACTTGAAACCATGCAGTTCCGCTTTCGAATACGTGACGGTTCCGTCTATCGCCAACTCGAAAATCGTCTTCACATACCTAGGGGTGAGCATGTCTGAATCGATGGACGCTAACTTTTTCCTGAGTTCGTCGAATCGACCTAAGAACTCAATCGCCTTTTCTGAGCTAGGGTCAAAACGAATGGAATTGAAATCATTGACCACACGCTTCAATTGGAAAGTCGCAGAAGGATCGCATGCACTTTGAAGCTCGTCCATAATTCTCTTGGGATCTGTTAGATCCTGGACCAAGTCTTGAAAGTAAGAGGACAGCGATTCAACAATAAAATATCGCACCTTCCTCTTTGCGATCGCAACATCATTTGGAGAAAACGCCTGAGGGACTGCTTCTGAGGGATCTAACAAGAATATACATTCCTGTGAGTCAATCTGACCCACGATACTCCTTTTCCAGTACTTAAACTGTTCCTCTTTAGCAAGTTTCTTTTCAAGAGGACGAAACTTGACGGAATCGATCTTCCGAGCCCTATAGGGTTCATCCCTAGGGATAAAACCACGCTTCTCATAGGGCCGAGTGAACAGATTAGGGTTCTTGACCCTGGAAGGACCTGGAGTAGGCTCATCAGTACCTACAGAATCTAGATTCTCACTAGTTGGACCATCTACCGGCAAGTCAACCTCCATTTCTAAACTTTGGTCCTGAAGAGGTACTAAGGTTTCTGGAGTTGGATCCGCCCTACGAGGGATCACTGAAACCTGAGTCTCGGATTGGGGAAAAGCATGATCAAGCGGAGGGGAAGTAACCAAAAGCTGCGGCGAACGACCTATCGGAACCTGTTGGGACAGTTCGGTGTATTTTTGATCCAGGTCTACAAGCTTAGAATTTAATTGGTTGAAACTTACTTCCATCTGCTGCTTTAACTCCCCTAGATACCTCACCAATACCTCATCCGACGTCTTGGCAGCCTTGATCCGAAGCTCCTCAGGATCAGGTACATGGCGGGGCTCGTCAGCCGCACCGACGTAGGCAGGGCCTTCGTCGAACATGTGTCTCGCCAAGTCTCCGTCGAGGGAGATGTCGTCGGACAAGGAGTCGTGCTGGCTCATTTCTGGTATCCTCTGGTAGAGATGAGTAGGGCTGAAGAGTCACCTGTAACCCACAGTTCGGAATTAGCTTGGTACTGCACATGTCAATAGTTCATACAGGATCCAACTTAATCTTACGTAGACTTACAAGAACTTATAGATTCACGGAACTTAAACAACAATAAATACTTGGTTTGAACTAGTATTGTCGGAATCTAGTGCTTTTATGGAAATTTGCGGATTAAACATACGAAACCAAAAATTAAGACAAAATTCCGCACGAGTTTCTTATAACCTGCCGGCCGGCGTACTGTTCTTCAGTTGGCGTCTGTGCGTTGAACTACACATTAATTTGTATTAGTAAACAAATGAATTGACATGATTTAAATTATTTATTGCATGTATGGTAGCCTCAAGAATTTTTGTTTTATTTAATTGGTGTCATGAATCTAATTTTTATTTTTGCCATTCAATTGTGCACTTTTGGTGGCCGATATCCGATGTACGTTCGTCCCGACTAACAACAACGATCTCTGACATCAATCGGTATTGGTGTAAAACAACTTTGAAATAAAGTGACTACCTTCAGTTGCAAGTGAGCAAAAATAAAAGTTCAACGACTCCGGGGTCTAGCGCTTCAAAGCCCCGAGAACTATTCACCTCTCAAAGGTCAGATTCCGATTCGAGAAAAAAAAAACAAAAAATATGATAATATTCAAACTGTCGATTAATCGGACCCTTGAGTAAGCGAAGAATATTGAGTGTAAACAGCACAAAGCAACACTTTAAAAATTATTCAGCATGTACCTATTTGTAAATGAGAAACTAAAAATTCAAAACTGTCTATTAATCACATTAAAAATTATTCAGCATGCACCTATTTGTACATGAGAAACTGAAAATTCAAAAACAAATAAATTTAAGTTGAACATACTTGCAACCTACTGCTTTATTCAATCTGGGCGACAGGATGACATGAGACATAATGAACAAAAGGTCTCAATTCAGTTTCAACATGTTTGTTTACATGTGAACTGATCAAGTCCATCCCTCTTTCAGAAAGAATAAAACTCGATTGATAACAGACCCAACATTGATTTCTCAAACTAAATCCTGGGCATCGATAAGGTTCTTTTCCTCTTGGTGATTTTTATTTATTAACTTGTCATCTCTCAGCGCCGAATACGTGATTCATACAAGACACTAGATCCTGTTTTGTAAAGTAATATACTACTTTACAAACAATGATCGCACAAGTGACTATCGGTCATTAACTCCAGGGAACCATAGGCCCGATTCGAAATTCCCCATTGAAATAACGGCCCATTGTGGTGCACTTGAATTAACAAGCGCCACTGGTGCTGTGAGGAACACATCGGCACGAAAAGCACTAGCACCGGGTACCCTATTTGTCGCTGAACTGAACCTAAATGTGCACTTATCAGTCTGAGGTCGCTTCTAATAAGATAATTTAAAAATATGTGCACTCCTAAGACTGATTTCCGTTCAACTCGGGCATTGGCAGAAACTCTTATAGCTAAAGGCCATCGCGTTATTTCTTCGCTCTAATTTGTTCTGTTGGGCTCAGAACAAATGAACTTCGTTTTCACAACGCAGGAGACTGAGGAACGTGAACTGATAATCTGCTTAATCAGTCACTTAACAAGTTAGTGTACGAATCAAAGTGAAACTTACTGAGGTTGGCCAAAACGATCTCCTCATTTACGTACAAAATCACCAAATCAATATCAACACAACACGGAATAACACGGAGTATTTGGAACAAACTTCCCGTGTTACACTGGTAAATCATTGACCGATGTATGGTTTTTGAGCCAAATTTCATAAAGTTCGGTCCTGCAGTTAAGGAGAAAAGCTGTGGAGGGCGGATGGACGGATTTTTGGTTTATTATTTTCAATAATAAATATCGGCTGTAAGCTTCAACGAGCGATACTACATTATTTGAGACAACCAATCTACCTACTTGAGTGCAAACGAAAAATACCAAATATCATGCATTATGCATTATGAAACGAACTCACCGTTGAAACGAAGGTCTGGAGATGGGGGTCGAAAATATGTAGACGAAACACTGACTTTAAGATTAATACTAGTTTATTCAATTAACTATTGAATGACTCGAATTATGATTGATACTAGTTTATTCAATTAACTATTGAATGACTCGAATTATGATTGATACTAGTTTATTCAATTAACTATTGAATGACTCGAATTATGATTGGAAATGCAAAAGCAAGACAAGAGAGCAGTAAGTACGCTAACAAGCTAAGTCGTAAGACGGCTGGTGAACGAATGGGAAGAACAAAAGCTTACATACGCTGAAGGCATCTGAACGCGTACAATGTTACCAATTACATGGTTCGGCTTAAGCTAATCCTCATTGAATTTACACAATTTCAAAGCTTATGAGCAAGAACATGTAATGCGGATGAATACATTAAATTGTATAAATATTTTCATAATAGAAAATATTCAGAAACAAAATACAATACGCTTTTTGACAAATGCAATAATAGACCATGTATTGTGGATACTCGGTACATGACTACATGAACCGTATGACGTCACAGGGTAAGAGTCACTCATTGAAGACCTCTTATTTCTGGCAATAAACCCTTGTAATCGACCAAGAAATAAAAAGTTTAACACCCCCTGAAAATTTGTTGGTTTACGTTTCAAGATGCGTGGAATCCAAAAATCGAATAAAGAAAAAAAAAACCCGTCCGTCCGCCGTCCGCGGACGTATAGATCATTGATCTAAAGTTATTAAACCCTGTATGTAATGTATGATCAGAACGTGGCGCATCGTGCCTCTGAGATGGGTTCACACATTTATAGTTCCGCAATTTTACGCTTCACAGTAAAGATGTTAAAAAAAAAAAAAAAAAAAAAAAAAAAAAAAAAAAAAAAAAAAAAAAAAAAAAAAAAAAAAAAAAAAAAACTGGAAACTGAGGCTTAAAGTAGTTTACGCTAGCGCATGCCCAGAATGGAGTAATGATTTGAGAAAAATGAAGTTGGTAGGGTACAATCTACAGCCTAACCCACAAATTCCCAGAAGATGTAACCAAAATCTGATAAAAACTAGACCTTGTTCTATATCACCTGATAATTCCAATATTGGCACTATATCAGCTGATGTTTGCAAGGTAATTTTTATGTTTTCACGTATCACTATCTAGCGATTTTTGATGGAATTTCGAGCTTGATAGTCTATTCAATAAATTCGCTAGCAGCGCGTGATTTCTCTATCTTCTCGCGCTTAGAAATTCGAAGTTTTTTTTCCCCGTACAGCGTTGCGGGAGGTCTTGATCGATTCTTTGGGATTACATTTATCATTGACAAGCAAACAATGATAACAGTCATAACTGTTACTTAGAAAGATAGCACGTCCAACCCCCCCATCACCAGTGCCATCTAGATCCAATTCTTCTTCATATTCGACCTCCGTAACATCATTTTAGGCGTAAATCTGATCTGTTTGTCCAACTAATCTGTATTTTGCTAAAAGGATTGATTTAGGATATTTTTTTATTTTTAAGATGCGAGCTTGCGAGCATCCAGACCACCAAACTATAAAAATCAGTCTTATCTATTACGTAGGCTTGTTTCAATATACGGAGACTGATTATTATATGGAGGCCGATTATGGTTTATAAGGAGGCCGGTTTATTAAACGGAGGCCGATTATGGTTATAAGGAGGCTGGTGGTCTTACGGTGCTCATGAACGCCAAGTCTTAGAAAGTTTTCGAGATCTATGCAAATTTTCGAGAATAATGCAAACATATTCGCCCAATCAGATCCCCAGTTCGTTCAAAGGTGTCCAAGATACCCCATTTCACCACGTCCCCCTTCCCTAAGACACGTCCTCAGGCTCAAATTAAAAAAAAAAACCTCAAACATCCTATAATTTGTTTGACTGATTCAGACATTTCCCCCCACTCATATCAGTTGTTCAATGACCCCCGTAACCGTGAAAAGCGGACTAACATACGGGCAGACAGAGAAAAATCTAGAAAATAGTACCAATCTTCAACAGATAGCATGAAACGGAAAAGAAACGCAAAATTTCATGATTCTAATCTATGTACAGATAGACATACATCTTAAGATTTTATTAATATAGATTTTTTTAAATTGAAATCCGTTTTGAGACATTCTGAGACGAATCCTAGTGTTTAATCGCTCTTACATATATATATATATATATATATATATATATATATATATATATATATATATATGAAAGACAAGACAGGACGGTAAGTTAGTCTTATTTGAACTGAGATAAAAATTCCGTTCTTTTGCCAAAAACCAAGCTTTCCAAACAATTAGATGAGTTAGTTGGCTAAAATGGCTAAAGGGGTCTAAAAATGGTTAAAAATATTTTTAGCAGAATCATTTTACTAAAAGTCAGTTTATTAATAACAAACTAATACAATAAAACATTTATGCAGAAATGTATGCTGTAAATGTACTCAAATTCCATTGAGTAGTTTTTTTTTTTTTTGGTTTTCGGCGGAAATCGTCGAAACCTCAAATCAAGCTAAAAAATCCAAATTATTTCTTAGATTGCCAAATTTTATTTAGAACGAGTTTTTTTTCTCATAAAATTGAGTCCTGAATTTCCAGAAATATTTAACATTATATATACTAGGTTTTACGATAATTAACTAAAATTTGCTCATCCGATCATGCTGCATGACTGGAACTTTTGTTGCTTCCACACTACCGAAGATAGGGAAGCTTTGTGTTCGTGATTGAAGTCGACAAATTTTTCGTACTCCAAAATCAAAATTCCCACTTGCTTTTTGCGTTGCAGAGCTTGCTGATCGATTTTGGTTTCGTGTCTGTCTGTCTGTTTGTCTGTCTGTGGTAAATCCTTGTCACGCCCAAAAATATACCATGTTTCAGTCCATTTCCAATGAAATTTTCAGGAATTGTGCGAATTAGCTCCTAGACGGCCCCCTACAATTTTCAAAGCCTTCGAACCAATACAAGCCTGTGCGCAAGTGCAAACGTACATATCTCATAATGGTAATTTCTTATCATCTGTTGACCCGACTTCGTACAAACTCGGTTGGTTATTGGGTAAATGTTCTGGAAAGATGTCACATAAATTATATCACGATTATTACAGTAATAACCGTTGCGCATGCGTGAAACATATATCGAATGACACAGACAAAACTCCGAGCCTAATGGAACGATTTCTATGAAATTTTCTGGGATGGTGCGGGATAGCTTCTGAACGGTCCCTTGTAACTTTCATGGCCGTCACATAAATAGTACCTAGTCTGTGCGCGCTCGCAAACGTTAGTTTATTACAACGTCTATTTCCTACCATCTATTGATCCAATTTCGTTACCTTGACCTCGGGGAGTAGATAGATATGTGTTCTAGGAAAATTCTCTATGAATAATATGGCGATCAGTGAAGTAAAAAATATTGCGTATGCACAAAACTAATATTCATCGACAAAGGGAAAACTCCAAGACTAGTGCACCGGTTTTTATGAAATTTTAAAGGATTTTTAAGAGCTCCTAGACGTTCCCCTTTAAGTTTCATTGCCGTTGGAGTAATTTTAGTCTGTGCGCATGCGCAAACATTAATTTATTATCACGTGGACTAATCAATCATTTCGACTCGTAATTATGTTCTTCAGCTAATTCTATACGTCCATGATACAATGTGTGAGGAAGCTATCCTGGTCCACCCAACTGGGCAGACGTTTCTATTTTCCTACCTACACACAAATCAAATGATGACAGCCAACTACTTTTCGAATGGTCGGCATTAAAAACAATTTAATTTTACAGTTTCAGCCGTCAACTTGTGGCCCTTATACGATTTATGGAGCGCATGGTATTCTAGTATTTTCGAGTCCATGCCCTTGGAAACGCAGTTTCAAATAAATTTATTCTTTTCACAATATATTTATGGTTTATTTTGTGGAGCCCTGTTTATTTTTTTTTAACGCGGACCATGTTTTTTAGGGAGTCCTTCTTGCCGAAATTTGTAATCAACCAACGCAACGAAAAAATTATATGTAACAACGTCATATTATAACGAGTCGTTCTCGATTGTTCGAGAAGTCGAGGCACAAGACTCCAGACCCTGAGTTGCTCTTCAGTTCGAATACCCACCGCGTGGCATTCCTAGTGCTCCAGTTGCCATGAGATTCTACACAGATCAGTTGTTTGCTTAGATCAGTGGTCTAGACTCTAGATGCTCGCTACGGTTGCATCTCAAAAATGCATAACATCAAGCAGTCAATCCCTTAGTAAATTATTCAGATTAGTGGTCAGACTCTAGAGTCTCACGACTCGACTTAATTGTTCGAGGACGTCTCGTCATATTATACAAGACAGCTAGTGATACTCTACTTTGTGATCTCTAAAGCTAGTTTCATTCTTACTCAATCTATGAAGCCAAAGTTTGAAATGGAGGTATTTTTTTAACATGGATATGTTTTTGAGCCGGGGGTCATTTTAAAATTTGAGACCGAAAAAAATGCAATGCTACAACCGATAAACAAATTCGATAACTATGCAGCAACACTAATGGAGCAGCACTCTTTGGTTGCGTTATAATG